>QLTV01002698.1:1815381-1855332 GCA_003457575.1 Thermophis baileyi
TGCACATGGTTTGTTAAATTTTGGTTCAATACCTAGTGGAAAATAACCTGTACTATTCTTTTTTTTAAAAAAAACAAAACATTAACAGAGTTGGAAGGGACCTTGTAGGTCATCTAGTCCAACCCCTTGCTCAAGCAGGAGACCCTACACCATTTCTGACAATTTTGTGTGTTTCTGTGTGATAACTGTTTTTTGAGGTAATTGCTTCTTGCAGCAATCACCTTTTATGTGACTCCATGGCTGCTTTCATATTTATTTATTTATTTATTAAATTTGTATGCCACCCAATTCCCAAGGGACTCTGTGTGTTCATCTGTGTGTGGCTTTTAAGTGCAGGTTGGTCCTTGACTTACAACTAGTCATTTAGTGACTATTCAAAGTTACAATGGCAGTGAAAAAAGTGACTTATGACCATTTTTCACACTTAACGACAATAGGTCGTTAAGTGTGAAAAATGGTCATAAGTCACTTTTTCACCACATTTTACAAGTTGGCCACTCCCACCCGGTCACACGACCACCAAGCCACTCCCACCCAGTCACATGGCCGTCAAGCCACTCCCACCCGGTCACATGGCCATCAAGCCACTCCCACAAAATTAAGCAATGCCCACAGAGTGGTAGTAAAAAAATTTAGAAATGTCTAAAACAAGGAAGCTTCCCTGATCATTATTGGACAGGACTGACCTGAGACAGAACCACTGAGGGGAGGATAATGGACAAGTAGTTCAACACATCTGCTTTGTTTCATTATTGTTCCTGCTGGTGGCATTTATGTTCTTTACAGTTGGGCTGAATAAGTAACATTTACCAGCTGTCTAGACTACATTGGATTTCTCATTAGCTCAAATGAGATTTTAGTAAACCACCACCTCTTATTTTAAAGCAAAATGTCAAAGTTTCAGGATATGTTCTTCCCTTGTTATTGGAAGGGATTTCTAAACTATATTTTTCTGATTAGGATGATAGAGCCATAGTGGTGCAGTGATTAGAATGCAGTGTTGCAGGCTAGCTCTGCATTCCCACTGCCAGGCATTCAATCCTGTGTCAAGCTGAATGCAGGTCAGAATGCTCAAGGATACAAACAATCTCACACCCCAGTCAAATTCAGGCTTGACAGATCGGTTCAAGGTTGACTCAGCCTTCCATCCTTCCGAGGTGGGTAAAATGAGGACTCAGATTGTTGGGGGCAATATGCTGACTCTGTAAACCACTTAGAGAATACTGTAAAGCACTATGAAGTGGTATATAAGTCTAAATGCTATTGCTATACATTCTACTTGCAATTGAGTAAAAAAAAAAAAGATTTCAAAAAGCCCCCAATTTTTTGTGTGCACACAATAATCATCTACAGAGCACTCTTTTCATCTCCATAGCCTGGACTGTTCTGACCTAGGCTCTTCCCAAACCACGAAGCAGACTCCTCGCCCCGATAAAACCTCTTTTACAGTGAATTTCTCTCCAGCAAAGTCTTTCCTCTCCCACAGTCTTTCAAGATAGTTCACAATTACCGACCTTTATCAGACTTGGAGAGTGGCCAGGCCAATATCTTTCAGACACCACAATACTTGCCAAGAATGCAGGAATGAACTAACTGTCTCCTGCAAACACCCCTCCCGTTTCGCTCCTCTTTTATTCCCTATGGGAGGGACCATTCATCATCCACCTGTGGCCTTACTCCCAAGTCGACCCTTGTTCGTTAGCTGTTCCCTTCGTCTGGCAACTCTGCGCATGCACACACTGGGAACAGGCTTCAGCTGTTCGTCTGCCTCACTGATGTCTGACTCCGGAGGCAGCTGATAACTGTCATACGGCCCTAGCCCCATCTCTGCCTCTGACGCAGAGCACTCGTCAGAGCCTTCCCCAGACTCCAGAACTGGCCCATGTTCCTCCCCAACCTCCTCACTGTCTGAATCTGCTGCCAGCTCTGCTGGCCGCTGGCGGGCCACAACATGGACAGGATGTAGCAGGGCAAGTGCTTACATTTATATGAGTGTGTACATGTGATACTTAAGCAATTAAGCTTACTTAATAAAGCTTTTGTAGGTTAACTGGGCCGGCCTACTGCATGTGCTCTGCATTCCAGTAAGAATTCCCTTACCACATAAGATTCTGAAATCTTGTATCTCTATTGATCAATTGAAAAATGTATAACATTTTTGTTCAAAAAACACTGCAGAATTTGTTTCCCATACTGAATTAATTTGTCATTTGGACCAGAAAAGCATCCATCTAGAGATTATAGCACAACTTTATTCAATAATACAACTGTGCTATGTGTCTAAATGCAACAATTCTTCAAGCTAAACATTCAGAGTTGTTTCAACAGTTCCTTAAAGGATTTGGTTTCTAACTTAGCTGTTAAAAATTCTCAATATGTGTTACTTTATTGGTATACTTGAAATAAAACAATCAGTTCGAACACAATGAAACGGAACAGGGGAAAAAAAAAGTGAACATATAGCCTCTAACTTCAACAGACTTTTTTTTAAAAGAAGCCACAATACATTTGTGCCTCTTTTTCAGTTTTGATCTAAGGCACCGATGGGTAACTTGGGCAGCCAGAAAATATATTCAACAATTTTAGGAAAGGGGCAGCATAGGGGCAGCATCATGTCACACACATATTGTATGCTGCGGTGTTCCCCAAGGCAGCGTTTTAGGACCAACTCTCTTTATTCTTTACATAAATGACATTTGTGATAATATAAAAAGCAACTGCGTCCTCTTCGCAGATGATGTAAAATTATTCAATACCACCGACAACACTACAACCCTTCAAAAAGACCTTGACTATGAATCTGAATGGTCTAAAAAGTGGCAACTTCAAATCTCAATCAACAAATGCTCAGTTTTACACATTGGCAAAAACAATCAGAACACAAAATACAAACTAGATGATCATGACCTTGTTGATGATCCTCACTCAGCAAAGGACCTTGGAGTACTCATCTCTAAGGATCTAAGTGCCAGAGCCCACTGCAACAGCATTGCCAAGAAGGCATTAAGAGTGGTAAACCTAATCTTGTGTCGCTTCTTCTCCGGTAATATTGTACTTTTAACCAGAGCATACAAAACATTTGCTAGACCAATTCTCAAATACAGCACATCTGCCTGGAACCCACACTACATATCAGACATTAACACAATTGAGAATGTCCAGAGATATTTCACTCGAAGAGTATTACATTCTTCTGTTCGCAACAGAATACCTTATGCAACCAGACTTGAAATGTTGGGACTAGAAAACTTAGAACTACGCCGCCTTCGAGCTGACCGAAGTGTAGCCCACAAAATTAGCTGCTACAATGGCCTACCTGTCAATAATGCTGGAATACATTACCCGACTCTGTAGTTTCTTCCCCAAACCCCCACAACTTTAACCTTAGACTGTCCACCGTCGACCTCACCCCATTCCTAAGAGGTCTGTAAGGGGCGTGCATAAGCGCACCAGCGTGCCTACCGTCCCTGTCCTAATGTACCCATATACTCGTTAAATTTCTTGTACTCATAACCATGCTTGTACTTATATATTCACAAACATGTTTATACTCTGTTTATACTTTGTTCGTAATCATATATATGCTTGACAAATAAATAAATAAATAAAATAAATAAAATAAAATAAATTGCAGGAAACTATGTGATCAATTTGGTCAATGGAATTCCAAGGGCCAAAAACAGTGGGGTTGGGATTTGGACCACTTGAAGTCTTGAATTTTCAAGACTCCCTTCAATCAGACAAACATCTCTTCAATCAGACATTTTTGATTAATTTTACATATGCTGCTATCAAGCAGATCTCCTCAGCCTAATTCCTGTTTTTGCTTTTCATTTGTTTCATAAAATGCAAAATTTATTTAATTTAGCTCTGTGGAATTTAATCTTATTAGCTTCAGTCTTCCAGCCTGTAGGTATCCTATTGATTTTTTCCCCATCTTTTATGGTGTTCCTCAGCTTTTTATCATCAGCAAAACTGATAAACCTCCCCTCAATGCCTTTATATCCCAAGTAACTTTTTTTTTAAAAAAAAGACAAATATGCAGAATTTCACACCTAATTAAAACTAAAGCACAAAGACCCTGACAACAAAGATTTTTAAGAATACCTACTAGATATAGGTCAACTTGCAGTAGACTCATAACGATGGCATTATTCACCTCACATTTTGCCATCGTATCTATAAGGATCTTCTGGAGCTTCTTGTCAAATGCTTTCTGAAATCATGATATACTGTGTGTGCACATTTGCATAATCTATCAGATTTTATGAAAAAAAGAAAATTATGGCTGATGTTCAATTCTAGAAAGGATGGTAACCCAGTGGCCCATTGCCAGGGTCTTTTCTAATGAGTCCTCTCTTCTCAATTGGTGGCCAAAGTGTTTGAACTTCAACTTCAGCATCTGTCCTTCCAAAGAACAGTCAGGGTTGATTTTCCTTTAGGAATATGAATCAAAACCATCAGATGAATCAAGGTTCATAAGGAAATTCCCAACCAAGATTGACAGTCCCAAAGATGCTTTTATTTTAAAGACAACTCGACTTTCTGGTTTTCTTTAAGATGTTTTGCTTTTCATCCAAGAAGCTTCTTGGATGAAAAGTGAAACGTCTTAAAGAAAAATCAAAAAGTCCAGTTGCCTTTAAAATAAAAGCACCTTTGGGACAACCATGACCTGGATGAATGAGAATCTCCATACACAAGATTGACAGTACGTACATAGGTCTGTGTTAACGTGGTTTTGCTGTCATATGTGAATAACTCATTAGCTGAGTGAGACCACTGGTCTTTTTAGCAAATAGGAATACTGAAAGTTAAATTCCCAACACATATGGAGGGCAACAAGTTAGATAAGGCTTCTCTAATTAGAGATGCCAGGTACTACACTCAGCATCTCCAAAGGAGACATGCACTCTACACCGAGCTTTCCCAATTAATTCCCCCTTTTTAAAAATAAATAAATCACTATTTCATGTACATCTTGTTCCTTTAGAAGGTCCAGCTGTGCTTGACATTACTTATAGCTGTGTTGATGTCAACTTTCTTAAGATGGGAAAATACAAATATGTTTTTTTGCAGATGAAAGCCAGGGCTATTCAATATGTTAACCTGATTGGATTTACACTGCTAATCTCAGTCTTTAATCCAGGTTCACTTACTGCTGTGACAGTTCTGTAGACTGAAAGAAAAAAAAAGCTTCTTCTGCATCTCACATGTAATCTGAGGGAAAGTTGCACATCATTTAAGGAGTATATTAAGTTATATTAAATGAAGTTGCACATCATTTAAGGAGTATAAGCTCAGGAGGATCTTCAGCCAACATAACATACGTGCACACTTCAAATCCAAAAATATTCTAAGGCAGAAGCTTGTCCACCCCAATGATAAAACACCCAGACAGAAACTGAGCAATGTGGTACATGCAGTAAAATACAGTGAGCCATGTGCAGATCTGTACATTGGGGAAACGAAACAACCACTTCATAAACACATGGCACAACATAGGAGAACAAACCCATCAGGACTAGATTCAGCAATCCATCTGCATTTAAAGGACAAAGGCCGCTCTTTTGAAGACAGCAAAGTCCACAATTTGGACAGAGAGGACCACTGGTTTGAAAGAGGGGTCAAAGAGGCCATTTATGTCAAAATTGAACAGCCCTCTCTCAACAGAGGGGGAGGGATACAACATCATCAATCTCCAGTGTACAACGCAGTCCTTTCAACAGTTCCAAGAAGGATCCACACCCATTTGCACCACTCAGGTGACCCTGATGACACAGATAAACCTCCAGGTGGCCTTAACAACCCACCAAAAGAATGCAAATGACCAGCTGTCTGCAAGGAGTATAAATCCTTCCATTCCCCACCATCCAGTCAGAGCTGAAGAAGCTTCTTGGATGAGAAGCGAAACGTCTTCAAAGAAAAACCAGGGAAGTCCAGTTGCCTCTTGAAAAAGCACCTTTGGGATGACCATTTAAGGAGGTACTTAATAAATGCTTGTATGTGCTGTCCAGATAATCTTTTTTTCCTTCACATGGGGATTTCTGCAAATTCTACTGGTTATGCTTACTGCAAGCACACGTTTCATATCCATGTGAAGGAGTTTTCCCCCAAGATAGATACATTGATATAAGTTTCCGCAGCATGTATTCTGAGCCAATCAATGTTCCAATTGCAAACAAAATTCTGATGCAACTATATACAAGCAGTTCTCAATTTACATCCATTTCTTTAGTGACCATTACAGTTACAACAGCACTGAAAAACAGTGACTTACACTTGCTGCTCACAGTTATGACTGTTGCAACATCCTCAAGGTTGCACGATCAAAATTTGGTGCTTGCAAACTGACCTGTATTTATGATGGTTGCACCATCCAGGGTTGTGACCGCTATTTACAATCTTTCCAGCCACCTCTCGATAAGCAAAGTCGATCGGGAAAGCTAGATTTACTTAACGACCGTGTGGTTCACTCAACGACCACATGACTTGCTTAGCAACTGCATGATTTGCTTAACAACCATCACAAAAAAGGTCGTAAAATCAAGTGTAATTCACTTAACAACCGCCTTGCTTAACAACCACAATTCAGTTGTGGTTGAAAGTCAAGGACTACCTTTGTACATAAGGCCCTGTCTTATTTTGTCTTATTTTGTACATAAGGCCCTGGCTTAGACAACTTAGAACTACGTCGCCTTCGATCTGATCTAAATGTAGTTCATAAAATTATATGCCACAATGTCCTACCTGTCAATGACTACTTCAGCTTCAACCGCAACAATACACGAGCACACAATAGATACAAACTTAATGTAAACCGCTCCAAACTCGATTGCAGAAAATACGACTTCAGCAACAGAGTGGTCAATGCCTGGAATACATTACCTGACTCTGTAGTTTCTTCCCCAAACCCCCAAAACTTAGAGGTCTGTCAGGGACGTGCATAAGTGCACAAGCGTGCCTACCGTCCCTGTCTTACTATCCTATTGTCCTCATTTATCTGTATTTACTTTGTTTATGTTTATACCTATACCTGCTATCTTGTACATGTTTGACAAATAAATAAATAAAATAAAATAAAATAAAATAAAATAAAATAAAATAAAATAAAATAATAAAATAAAATAAAATAAAATAAAATAAAATAAAATAAAATAAAATAAAATAATAAAATAAAATAAATAAAATAAAATAATAAAATAAAATAAAAAATAAAATAAAATAATAAAATAAAAATAAATAAAAAATTAAGGGCAAATGTATGCAGGAACTGCCTGGGAAGCACAGAAAACAGACACCCTGGAACTGAACGGCAGAGTGAATTATCACAATCCTGTTCCTATTTTTTAAACAACTGAACAGGTATGTATCTGCATAGGGGTTTGAGCAGCTTCATATGTTATGCCCTAGAGTAGTTATGGGTAAACAATGGATCACAACAATTATATCCCTTCAGCATTATCCAGAATAATAGCCTAACCATTAATATGTATTTGTTTGGAGACTGATTTCACATGCAGAAAACCGCTTTGGTCCCGAAACATCTTGTTTAAGCTAATGGAATGGGACCAACACTTCCAGCCAAACCTGGATGTCAAGGTGCCAGTTAATTAACAATACCAATGGACCCCAAAAGGCCACGAACTATGTCTGTTGTTTGTATTGCTTTTACAAAACAGGCTAAATGGAAGTGAAACACTTGCAGTGAGGAAATTGGGAGGGCTGCAGCTTTCTTTCTCAAAAGCCAAAAAAAAAAAAAGCTACATTAATTGGAGGCTTTCATGAGAGGCTAAGAAGGGATTAAACTGACAGTGGTTTAGGTGGCTGCATTTAATATACGAGTCTTTGGCAGCCTGTTTCTTTTCAGATGACACCATGCCTGTTTAAAAACAGCTCTGAATCTGTTGTTGGCTGATTTTGAAAGCGGAGTTAATTTTGGACGGCTCTGCTGTGGTCCCTCTGAAGCCAGAGCAAAGTTGGTCTTTTCTCTGAAATACTGCGACTCTTGGACCATCTGTTTTTCTCACCGCTGTGATTTTTGACTCACCCCATTTCATGTGTTATTTCTGCCTGCCCTAGAGAATCAGGATCCTATTTCTAGAGACTGTCTTCATCATCATTTAGAGATCAAGAATATGCACTGTGGGTTGCACTATAACCTTTGTTGCTAGCTTCCCCATTTGATGCTTGCTTTGAAAGTGCACCTACTTGTCTTAAAACTACAAAAAATGTCAATGGTCAGTTGAGGGGGTAGAAAGTACAGGATGGGCCAAATTTTGGTTTGACAGTAGTTTGAGGAAAACATAATTCTGAATCTGCTTTGTGCATGCACATGTGCACAGCCACCCATCTACCAACTTACCTACATATCTAAAAAACAAACAAAGCTAAACTAAGCTGATGTGATGTTTTGTGACCTTCTCTCCTCTAGCAATTCCTGTGGCCAAACCCATCAGGACAAGATTCAGCAGTCCAGCTACATTTAAAGACAAAGGCCACTCTTTTGAAGACAGCAAAGTCCACATTTTGGACAGAGAGGACCACTGGTTTGAAAGAAGGGTCAAAGAGGCCATCTATGTCAAAACTGAACAGCCCTCTCTCAACAGAGAGGGAGGGATATGACATCATCTACCTCCAGTCTACAACACAGTCCTTTCAACAGTTCCAAGATGGCTCCACACCCATTTGCACTACTCAGGTGACCCTGATGACAGACAAGCCTCCAGGTGGCCTCAATAACTCTCTAAAATAATGCAAATGACCAGCTGTCTGCAAGGAGTATAAATCCTTCTATTCCCCACCATCCAGTCAGAGCTGAAGAAGCTTCTTGGATGAGAAGCGAAACGTCTTCAAAAGAAAAACCAGAAAGTCCAGTTGCCACTTGAAAAAGCACCTTTGAGACAACCATGACCTGGATGACTGAGAATCTCTATAGACATCCTGTGGCCAAACAGCTTTCAGCATACATGTGCATACCAGAAGGAAAAAGCCAGAAAGAGGCATTTTTGGCAACAGGAACAATCAGTCAGGTGAGGCCTTGGAATGATATGAAGTATTTCAACAAGGTTAAATGTATTGCTTCTGCATATTTATTTATTTATTTATTTATTTATTTATTTATTTATTTAACTCGCAAGGGACTCTGGGCGGACGCTGGTGCGCTTATGCACGCCCCTTACAGACCTCTTAGGAATGGGGTGGGGTCGACAGTAGACAGTCTAAGGTTAAAGTTTTGGGGGTTTGGGGAAGAAACCACAGAGTCAGATGAGATGGTTCTCTTTGCTACAATAGCAGACAGTGCTTTATGAGGCAAAGCAGGATGGCCTTGTACAGGCCTAGGAGAGACTTTGGGGGAGGGTGAAGATGGTAGTAGAAAGCAACTTCATTACTGTGCTTTCTGGTAAATCAATTTGTGTCATTGTTCATGCCTACTGTGGACACCAATGCTAACCCCATAGCAAAATTCCCTAATGTGTCCACTTTAAAACTGACTGAACCTTAGAGGAGTGCTGATGCTGATGTTTGATGATGCAAAGTTGATGGTTAGATCACATATACTCTACCTCAGGGGTGTCAAACTCACGTCGTCATGGCGGTGTCACGTGACATATCGGGACTTTCCCCCCCTTCACTAAACCAGGCGTGGGCGTGGCCAACATGTGACACATCCAGCTCACGGGCCGGGAGTTTGACAGCCCTGCTCTACCTGAACATAAATTAGAGAATGAAATGTTACTGTTCTTATACTGGAGAGCCATTGTACTGCCGTAGTAAAGACGACGGACTAGAACTGGTGATATTCAGGTTCAAATACATCCAGAGCCATGGGAACATTAGATGATTTTGGGCCAGGTATTTTTTCTCCACTCAGTCTATGTCACAAATTTATTGTATGAATAAAACGAGTGGGAGAACCTCATGTAAAGCCACTTTGAACTCCTAGAGGAAACAGAGTATAGAACAAATTAAACCAATAAATAATTAGCTTACAAAGTTCTTGTGAATACCTCTTTTCAGGATGTCCCTAACATTTTTTTAAAGGCCTTTGTAAATCTACAATTTTTACTGAAATTGCTGGTATTTTCCTTTTTCCCTTTGGATGATGCTATTTTAGTTGTATGAGGTAATGAATTCTTTATTCACAGAACACAGGCCTTGAAATTTTTGACTCTGAGATGTTATTGAACTTCTATCAATCATAGCTAGCATAGCCAACTATCAGAGATGCCGAGATGTGCAATTCAGCAATATCTGATAGGCTCTACCAGCTCTGGAATAGAGCATATATTTATTATCTACAGCTTCTAGCAGGACTTCATAGATCTAAGACTTCCTCATTTCTAAGTAAAAAGAACATTATTGGAGCAACAAATCTTAAATGGAAGACACTTTAAAAGCAAAATAGCATGGGGATTGCAGTTATCAACATCACAAATTGAAGAATAGTGCCACTATTTCCCCAATTTAACTAATAAAAAGCCCCACCAATCCCAGAATTAATAAGAATCACATCACAGTAACCAAAATAGCATTGTCTAACCGAGTAGAGCCTTTTTTTGCTCTCAAAGTCCTTATAGCAACCAATCATTAACTGACAACTTATTAGTTTAATGTTAAAAAACAAGATGGCATAATAAGCGATATCTATTAGAGGTAATTTGAATGTTTCCAGGAAAAAACAGCAAGAATAACTTCAGTCTGTTTCACTGCTTAGCAGGTCTCACAGTCAGAAATTTTTTCCTTATTTCAAATTTGGATCTCTCACTGTAAAGCTTCCACCTATTGTTTTGTTTTGTTTTTTTCTTAACTTATGGGTGATCTGGAGAATAAATCCACACCCTCTTTCCTGTGACAACCTTCAAATATTGGAAGACTGCTATTATGTCTCCCTTGAGCCTTCTTTTCTTTAGGCTAAACATGCCACATTCTTTTAACTGTTCTTTGTCAAATTTACTTTCCAAGCCCCTCCCCATTTTGTCACTCCTCTCTATACTCTATTTCCTCACATGCTTTTTTTTAATTGGGCCAATGGCATCTGGACATAACATTACAGGTCTAGTCTGACCACTGTAGCATAGAGTGATACTGTCAAGGCCGACTCGCTCTGCACTTTTGCTCGCAGCCAGACAACAGAAACCCAGGAAGGGAGGAGGAATGATTGAAATGTATGGGTGGCTGGGAGGGAATTGAGGAATTCATGGGCACCGTCTGTAGCCTGAGAGAAGCTCGACGCCTCAAGGTCAGACAATGAGAGCCTTCCGAGCCGAGCAGACTGTTTCCCAAAACAAAGAGATTGCACTGGATTGGTGGACACTGGACAGTGGGTGGGCCAAGGGGAAAAATGGGGATTTAAACTATGCAGCTTTTCACGCCAAAAGGCAGAACTGGCTTTGCTTTCTACTGTGCTTATCTATGTATCAGTAAAGTTATACTCTTGGTAAAATAATGTCCCAGGAGTTTCTTTTACTGCATTTGCCAATGGGATGGCTGACAGATACTATCATTTCCTGTAATCTTGGCACTATGCCTCTACTGATGCAGCCCAAAACTTCACTGACTCTTTGGCATCTGTGGCACATTGTTGGCTCATACTTTATCTGTGGTCTACCAAGGCACCCAGTTTCTTCTTGCAAGTATACTGTCTAAACCAGATACCAGCTATCTTCTATTACCACACCTGTTTTCTTCTTCAGAGCAGAACCTTAATGTTTCTCACCACTGAGTAACATTTTTTTGGACAACATCAAGACTATCAAGATCTTTTTGAAATTTAAGCCTGTATCTGTATGCTTAGTCATTCACAAATGTTATAAGCATAACTTCTCTCCTGTCATCTAAGTAATTTATAAATATGTTGACCTGTACAGGGCCCAGGTAAGAACCCTGAGGTATACCCACAGCATACCTCTCCCCATCTGTACATAGATAATTAATGACCATACATTGGATATGGTTATTCAGCCAACTGTGAATCTATCTCTGTTGTATTTCCTAGACATTTTGGCCATCTGGTTTGCAAAGACTACCTACATCTGGGTGGCCTAACCCATAACAATTTCATTTTTGTTTCTTTTTCCCTTAATACTCACCAAACACTTTCTTCCTTCTGCCCATTAATTTCCATAAAGGTGTAGTTGTTCTTTTTATATATTGCAACTTCCCCTCATCCTTTTTATTGGGTCTGTTTCTTTTGAACAAATTATATCCTTCCAGTACTATATTCTAGTCATGAGATCTAAGTTTCACTTCTAGCCACAATGTCATATTTGGGATCCTGTACTATGAATTTACATTCTTCTTGTTCGTTGCTCATGTTCTGCATGTTATACAGGTATACCATGGAAAATGGTATACCTGTATAACATGCAGAACATGAGCAACAAACAAGAAGAATGTAAATTCATAGTTTTCCTTGTTGTAAGGTTTATTCCTTGGTCTTTATGTTCCATATTCCTTCAAGGCTTCTGTTTTCTCTGTGGCGATATCTTCTTTTATATGGTATTTTTTAAAGACATGCTTCTGTTTTGTCTAGACACACCTCAGGAAAAATAATACTTAATGGTTGCCTTTATGATTTTTCCCAGCAGCTATGGATTTGGGTTTTTTGGTGTGTGTGTGTGGTTCTAGGTGATTTCTCATCCCCCATCATATTTAGTTTAAAATCCTCTGGATGACCTTAGCAAGATGTCTTCTAAAGACATTCTATTCAGTCTTTGTGAAATGCAACTCAATCTTTTTCCAGAATCTCTTCCCGTAGGTAGTAAAGATTGTTATTCAGGAATCCAGTTTTCTCGACACCACCATCCCTTAAATGAGCAATTCTCCTCCAGAACCCTCTACTGGAAGTATGGATAAAAACACCACCTGTGCAGGGGTGGGTTCTGGATCCTTTTGCTGCCGGTTCGCTTAGGGTCGCGCCGGGGGCACCAGCAATCAAAAATTAGCTTCTGTGCATGTGCAGAAGCAAAATCCAAGATGGCGGCACCCACGGAGACACCGACAGAACTGGCTCCGTGACGTCATCACCGATTTACTAACGGTTCTAAAGAACCGGATAGAACCGGTAGGAACGCACCTCTGCACCTGTGCTCTTAACACTTTTCCCTTTCTACGCAGCTCCTCTAAGTCTTTAGATATTCTTCCCAGCTCTTTCTGGCAGTGTAATTTGTTCCAACATGAAACAGAAGAAAGGGATAGTGATCAGTATGAAGAAAAATCAATAGAAAGGCTGACTACTCTGATCAGCCTCTTAGTCACATCTTGGATCTTCGCATCTAGAAGACAATGTATTTCCTTTGATAACATGTCTAGTTTGTAGATTCCCAACTCTGTTCCTCTGAGCAGTGAGTCACCCATCACTATTACATGCCTTTTCCTTTTGGCGAGAGTCACTGAATTGCTTATTTCAGGGAAAATCTGATTTTCTCCTTCCTGTTACTGGGACGCTAGGTGAAATCCCTTCTCTACGAGTCTATGAATCTTCCTCCAGTAGAGTGTCTGAAAATGATTGTTCAGCTCTCTGCAGTCAGATTTTTCCTGGGATAAGCAAGGGAACGTCTCCTGGTTCTCTTGGTCCTCTGAGTTATATCCATATTCCTTCAAGGCTGCTCTTTTCTTTATGGTAATATCTTCCTTCATATGTTGCTGGGTTTTTTTTTTTAAAACATGTTTTTTTTTGTCCAGAAAGTCCTCAGGAAAGATAATGATTAATGGTTGTCTTTTATGATTCCCCCCATCCCAGTAGCTATGGGTTTGGTTTTGGTATATACCAGGGGTCTCCAACCTTAGCAACTTTAAGACTTATGGACTTTAACTCCCAGAAATCCTCAGCCAGCAAAGCTGGCTGAGGAATTCTGGAAGTTGAAGTCCACAAGTCTTAAAGTTGCCAAGGTTGGAGATCCCTGCTATATAGCATGTATTTGTTTTTACTTATTTTAATATTGTGAGCTGCCCAGAATCATTTCTTTGCATGAAGCAGCCATATAAATTGATTAAATATTAAAGTCTAAATGTAGCTTAACAGGCCTCAATCCACTCCTCTTACTCTTCCAGGAATGCAGTCAGTTTGTACTTGGTGCAGGTGTAGTTGTGGTCCTCCTAAGACAGAAACACAAGCATGGCACATACTTGGGAACAATTTTGCAGGTCACACAGTCCTTGCCTCCTTTTCCATTTCTATATGTCTCTTGGAGATTGTGCATATCCAAAGAATTCCTTTTCTAAATGAAATTCCATATTTCTGCTGCTTTTGTGATCTACTCACTTTCCAGAATGTTCCCTTGGTGACATTTTCCATTCTCGGTGGATGGGACAGCACCTGTTTAACATTCTTTTTAATATGCCTTTCTGTTTTAATTTTCACCATTTACCTTACTCATTTGTCAGAGATTTTAATAGGGAGGGGATATTTTCTTTTTTAAAACCTTAAGAAAGAGTTAGTGGCTATATGTAGCTTGTAAACTGTCTTGTGATTTACAAAAAAAGATTTCTCTGTTTCTATAGATCAAAGTAGATCAGTGCCCAGAATTTCTCTGGGCAAGAAGCTGAGAAATAGTTTAACGACAATGGCTGACCTTCAGAATTTCAATGACAATTAGTAGACATAATTTCTAATTTAAATCATTAATAGAAATAAATTGCAACAGTAATTCCCAATGATATACTGAATGTGCCTGGAGGGGCATGAATCTTATTGTTTAGGTAGTAATCTGCCCTGATTTTAAGAGAAACCATTCATTGTTCCACAGCTGCCCCATACTATATGATCAGAGTAAGGATTTTGGGAAAGGGATACAGAGAAAGACATGGTTAAATGTATATTTATTCCCTGTACGCCAGAGAGAGTACATATGAATGCACTGTGGGAAATCACACCAGTTTAGATTCATCTTAACTCCTCAGAGTTAATGTGTTGAGGAGCATTTTAAAAGTTAAAAAGTAGGAATACACAAATAAAATAAAACAAATGATAGTATCTGCACTTTCTTCCAGACTTGTTTTGGTAGATATTTAGACAACATGATGGCTGGGGAATTCTGGGAGTTGGAGCTCACAGTATCTTAAAGATGCTAAGATGCTAAGGTTGAGAAACACTGGTTTAAACAACAAATTCCTGTAAAACCTTAGGTTTTAATCCATTGATACACTTTGCATACAAGAAATTCTAGATTTCACCCTAGCGTCTTTTAGACCATTTTTTTTTTACTGAAATTCCACAGCTTCAATTGCTGCTACCTATGTGGTCTACAGGGTCTTTCTCCTCAATATCTGCTTTATTCTATTACTAAGTTTTCTAGTCTGGCCTCTTTTTTTCTCCCCAGAATCTTTAAACCTGAGAAAAGAATGGCTAGATCAGAAAAGAAGCAGAGGTAGGTAAGTGATCTAAGGTGGAATAGAATCATGTGAAGAGCTGGTCATTCTACAGAAGAATTATTTCATCTGCAAGAACCCAGGGCTGTTGAAAATATGGTAGGCCTTAAAAGGTTCAAGTTGAAAGAAAATGTAATCCTGCAGCCCTCTGTGGATTTTTTTTTTTTTTTTTGTTTTTTTTTTTACTTTAAGAAATTCTGGCTGTTGGTCTTTTCTTTTACTTAAAGAAAGTATGGCTGCTGGTTGGACTTTGTGTATTGCTAGCATTTATCCTTTTTTCTAGGATGGAAAATCAGGTCCACTCTCAAAGGAATTGCTAGTGGAATAGTTTTACAACCTTAGAGCCACCATGATTGGGAAAAAAAGAACAATACTAAGAATTCACACTGTGCATATAAAGAAAAAGGCAGGAATCACATAACTGTCTAAAGGACTGTGTTTGCAGAAGCCAAGATTGATTGCCAGTTGGGTGACCTTGGCTCTTTTTGATAACAAAAATATTTGAATAAAGTGCTGACATAAATGAACAGAGTAATTAATGAGAGGTCCTTTACACTTTCAGAAGAAAAAAGAAAAAGAAAGGAACAATTCTCCAGTAAAAGTATGCTGTATATCAAATGAAGTACGCTGACAAAGGAAAACAAATGGAAAAATTACTAAGGCATAGCAATTTTTTAAAAAAGAATTTGGATACATTTGAAA
This sequence comes from Thermophis baileyi, assembly GCA_003457575.1. Classification (NCBI taxonomy): domain Eukaryota; kingdom Metazoa; phylum Chordata; class Lepidosauria; order Squamata; family Dipsadidae; genus Thermophis; species Thermophis baileyi. The sequence continues at coordinate 1,831,453 of QLTV01002698.1, forward strand.
AGAGTGAAAATATCAAATTGACCAAACTCACAAATTGACAAAAATATATCTGAAAAACATTTTCTAGCTGTAGATACCTAGTAGTATCTACAGTCAATAGCAATGGTGTCAAAATTACTATGTCCTTGATGATGCCACTATGCAAATGCCATTTCATTTGGTTTTATCCAAATTGCATACATATATACATAAAAAATATCTAGGCTCTTATAAAGGCTGGACAAATGAGTCAAAATGCTCAACAATAATCTGAATCCCATCACTTCGAAAATCCAAAATGGGACTTTCTGCAAGTTAGCGTGATCTAGATCTTAGGGTAAAAGATACCTAGACTGCTTCAAGATAGGAGCTCTTTCTACAAAAGTGCCATCCATTGGGTACCTGCTGCTATTTTAATTTCTGTTTCTAAGGAAAATTGCTGAGAATATAAACAATGCTAGGCCTGTGCAAACAATTTTGAAGAAGGGCTCCACAAAGTGCACATTATCATAATTTAAACGCTTATCTTTGAAGCATTAAAGCAACTATGTCCTTTGAAAGATTCATATAGCTGCTTCAAAAGTTGTCCCTAGCAAAATGAAGTGGCTATGCATGTTAATAAAGGTTCAGATACTTTTCAAAACAACCACACAAGCCTTGAAAAAGATGTGGGTGCTTTAATGTTTAAGAAAAAGTACTTTATTTGAGTCAATATGCTTTGGAAAGCTGCACTTTAAAATATTCTGCATAGCCCTTAAAAACAATATGAAAGGGAAAATAATAAATATTGATATAAATAATACTATTTGGTGTTGGAGAAGAAATCCACCATACCCTGAAAATACCATGGATACCCAAAAAAGAAAGCAGAATGAGCATTAAATCAATCAATCTAGAACTCTCAGAAATGACTAGGATCAAATTATATTACTTTGGACATATTATGTGAAGATCTAGCTCTCTGGAGAAGTCTAAAATGCAGAAGAAAAAAGAAAAAGAGGACAATGAACAGCAAGTTAGTTGGACTTGATTATGATAATGATGGGTGCAATGGAGGAAAATCCAAAAAGTTAAGTTAAGAACAGATCATCTTTAAAAAAGTCTGTCTATATGAATATGACTAGTAACAGTCAGCACTGACCTGATGACACATAATGAACCTACTATATAAATAATTGAATACATAAAACCAGAAGCAACAGATATAAAAGAATTTCATCTGTTGAATGTTGATTTAGTTCCTAATGGAGACATAATTAGCAGGAACGAAGGCTAGCTATTTTTCATTATTATTTTTTTTAAAAAAACACCCCATTTTTAAAACTACACAGTGACTTGAAATGTTGGCTTTTTCTCTCTATCCAAAAGAGATGCCTTTTGTGCTTGCAATAGTGCATATTTACACAATCCTTCTGCCAATTACACAACCCTTCTGTCCTTAAGTAAGCATGAAAAAGTTGATTGTAAGCAGAGGTGGGTTCCTCCCAGTTCGGACCGGTTCGCCTGAACCAGTAGCGACCCGCTGGTGATGTCACGATGATGTCACGGATCCAGTTTGGTCAGTGCCGGTCCATGGACGCCGCCATCTTTTTTTTGAATTTTTTTTGAATTTTTTTAATTTTTTTTAAATTTTTTTGGTTTTTTTCCCCCCTTCTGCGTATGCGCAGAAACCAAGTTTCCGGCACTGCGCATGTGTCGCCATCTTGTTTTGGCTTTTTTGGGGGGTGGGGGGTTATTTTATTTTATTTTTTATTTTTATTTTTATTTATTTTCCTTCTTCTGTGCATGCGCAGAAGCTGAGTTTCCACCACTGCGCATGCGTCGCCATCTTGTTTTTCGCTTTTTTTTTGAATTTTTTATTTTTTTGCACTGCGCTTCGCAAGGTGCGCCCACGCGACGCGGGAGGAAGTGAACCGGCAGCGAGGTAAGTTAGAACCCACCCCTGATTGTAAGTAAGTATGTATGTGTATGTATGTATGTGCACGCATGCACACAAACACACACACACGTTACACATGAAGCACCAAGATCCATGGATACTTCATATGCACATACAAATCCTGTTTTCCACATAATGGCCCAGGACATATATATACACACATATCAATACACACACACACACACACACACACACACACACACACACACACACACACACACACACTTGAACATTGGATAATAAAAGTGAGTAGGTTTACATCAATCTATCCCTCACCAACTTGAAACGGGCCATTTCTGGCCTCCGGAGGGCCTCTGGGGGGTTGGGGAAGGCCATTTTCGCCCTCCCCAGGCTCCTAGAAAGGCTCTGAAGCCTGGGGAGAGCAAAAAAACGGGACTCCCAGTCCAACCGGAAGTCAGCAAACTGAACGTTTCCGGCCTCCGGAGGACCTCGGGGGGGGGAGGCCGTTTTTGCCCTCCCTAGGCTCCTAGAAAGGCTCTGAAGCCTGGGGAGAGCAAAAAAACGGGACTTCCGGTCCAACCGGAAGTTGGCTAACGGGCCATTTTCTGCCTCCGGAGGGCCTCCGGGGGGTGGGGAAGGCCGTTTTCGCCTCCCCAGGCTCCTAGAAAGGCTCTGAAGCCTGGTGAGAATGAAAAACAGGCGTGCCATTGCGTGCCGGGAGCGTGGGGGGGGGGTCACGTGCGCATGCGTGGGGGGGCACATGGAATTATGGGTGTGGGCACACACGCGTGTGACCCCCCGTGCTCCCCTTCCTTTTGGCACGCGAACCAAAAAAGGTTCGCCATCAGTGGGATAGATATTCTTGGTGCAAACCATTGAAGTGCACCAGATTGATGCCCTACATATGTTAACCTGAAGCAGGCAGTCTAATTGGGCTAAAAGATAAGGATAAGGAGGATCCAGTCCAATAAAGTATTTTCAAGCATATCTTCATCATTCCTTCTGAAAACAGCAAATTAAACTCTGAGTGGACTGTATATAGTGAATTGATAAGGGGGTCTAAAACACTGCTCCTATATCAGTCATAAGAAATGCAATAAATTTTTAAGCAGATACATATGAGCAAAGACAGTCCCAATTGGTAGCAATATCTACCTGACTCTAACTGATTAAAAACAACACAACTAAGTAGGGTTTGAACCGGTGTGTACTTAGATGGAGACTCATGGGAAATTTCAGGGCTATAAACTAGATTAGAAAGTAAAAAAAAAACTTTTAAAAAGTAATGGCAAACTATTCCATACTGTTATTAAGAAAACTGTGTGGACAACATCAGAGCTTAAATTTATCTCAAGAGAGACTTTAGTTTTAAACATAACCAACTAACAGAAAGAGAACAAGAAAAAAAAATGTGAATAAATAAGTTAATGTTCCTGAAGGTTTTGTCCATTGTAACTGAAATGGAAGAAAAGGATACTTTAAAACACGATTCCAAAATGCAGAAAACAAATTCAGTTGAGACCCGAATTCCTCTTCAATCTTTAAAGTACTACTATACTATAACAAACAGGATTTAGAAAAAAAGCAAAGAGAAAGGTATTTTTAAAGGATTGGTCTTGGTGATTGACAAATGAAGTGGAAATTAAACTCTCCACTTGTAGTTATGTCTGTAATGGTTGAAGAAGACAATGCAGCTGAATGTTACGCAGAGTTCTCTAATCCTAATGCTGTTCTATTCGCATTAGATGACAGCACCGAGTTGACCTTAGTTGATCTTGAAAGACCAACAAAGAATCAGCACTGGTTAGTACAACTTCAAGACATGTGGAATATGAATCTAAGAATTCCCCATCCACCATGTTGGCTGGAGAATTTTTGGGAGTTAAAGTCCATGTGTCTTAAAAGTGCCAAGGTTGAAAAACACTATACTAGATGGTCTTCAAGGCATCTTCCTAGCCTTACTTTCTCTGTTTTTATAAAGTAAAGGAAAATCCAGAAAGAAACCAATGATAAGGTGCTTTCGTAGTATCAATAGAGACAGCCATCTTGTCATCACAAAGCCATATTCAGTATCAGAAAAGGTTTTTTTTTTCTTGTAAGAAGCTTATTATTATTCCTTGAGAATTTAAGCTTTTATTATTATTCCTTAGAATTTAAGCTTTTATTGGTAATGTTTTGAAGTTTAGTTAAGATATTAAAAGTGAAAGGGAGAGCTATTATACTTCAAAATCTTTTTAAAAATCTTCTCTTAGTTTTTAAATTAAAGTGGGAATCCAGATAAGCTGCAGATTGCTGAATAAATTATTGTAAAACATCATGAAAGACAGGACAATCCTACACATTCTATGGCTAATCCCAAACCCATTAGCATTTTATTGAGATTCTATTTTCATCTGTATCAGAAAAGCAAATCCACATTCATCAAATTCAATTCATTCAATTGAATTAGAAATTGAAAATTGAAATTCACTCATTGAATATTTCTGCACATAGGAAAGGTCTTGTTCATGGCCTTGGTTATGCCCCATATGCTGTTTCACCTCATACAGCCTTCTTGGGAGTTGTAGGGATCTGCTTTTGGAGAATGCAAATTTCCTGATGTATTAGCGCCATGGTGTGAGATACAGCTAGCAACCTGTATCTCCAAATAGAGAAGAAAGTAAAATTGTGGAGAATCTTGCAAAAATCCTTAAAGCTGTGCAGTTTTATGCATCCATATTGTTCCATTGCATTCCATGGAACTCTATCCCAGTGAAAGGTATCTGGCAATACAGCTCTCAATCCCCTTTCCCCAGAGAAAAAAGCTTACAAAGCAAACATAACTGTTTGTACATGGAGTGTGTAATCATTAATAGATGATCACTGCAAACTGGTACAGCAGCGCCTGCATTTTCTGCGTCACATGAGAAAAGTTCATCTTCCTTCCCCTGTCCTTACCACTTTCTACAAAGGGACGATTGAGAGCATCCTGTCATATTGCAGTACTGTCTGGTTTGGAAGCATTACTGCTTCAGACAGGAAGGCAGTGCAGAGAGTGGTGAGGATGGCTGAAAAGATCATTGGTAGTTCACTTCCTTCTATCCAGGACATAGCACATAAGCGATGCTTGAGCAGAATCCGCAGGATTGTCTGGGATGCTACACATCCTCTTCATGTCTTGTTTTCCTTGTTACCTTCTGGGAGCAAACTTCATGGTATCCGAAGCAGAACATATATTCAGTCAGTTTTGTTCCATATAGCATCAACCTCTGTGTGTGTGTGTGTGTGTGTGTGTGTGTGTGTGTGTGGTAAGATCAACTTTTACAGGTACAATAGGCATGCACTTGGCTCTTCATGATCTTTGTATGTTCCTCTGACGGTGACATACAGTGTAAAGGTCCTACTATGAGTTACCTAACCTCGAACCTGGGCTGCTTGCCTTGTCAGGCAATTGTTTTACCCTCTAAGCCACCGGTTCTCCTCCCTACATCAGATGAACCAGGGGAGGGATTATATGCTTTTTCTGTCGAGTCACCTGGTATACCCAAATATGGGAGGGAGCATACTGCTTCCTTTCGCCTTTCTCTGTGTGTATGTATATACAGTTTGCATATATATGGTGGGTTGCTCCCGGTTCGGCCTGGTTCTGTGAACCGGTAGCGGCGGCGGCGGGACGCTCTGCCCACCCATGCGTGCACAAGCGAACCAGTAGCAACGGGATTTAGAACCCACTACTGATAGATAGATAGATAGATAGATAGATAGATAGATAGATAGATAGATAGATAGATAGATAGATAGATAGATAGATAGATAAATTAGATAGATAAATTAGATAGATAAATAGATAGATAGATGATAGATAGATAGATAGATAGATAGATAGATAGATAGATAGATAGATAGATAGATAGATATATGCCTCACAATCAGGAGGCTGTGAGTTCGATCCCAGGTAGAGGCAGACATGTCTCTCTCTGGGCACAAAGAGAATATATCTGCTGAACAAAACTCCACATTGGCGACAGGGAGGGCATTTGGCCAGTAAACACTCTGCTAGCTCCATTCAGTTGCCCAGACTCCACCCCTCAAGGGATTATGGGGTCATTAAAAGAATATATATGTGTGTGTGTGTGTGTGTGTGTGTGTGTGTGTATGTAGCAGGTATATATTTATGTATGTATATACCATGTGTATATGTGTGTTATGCAAGTGTTTGGGTAGAGATATACTTTCTCTTGAGAGCAGGCAACATTTTTAATGTGGGCCGGTGTGCTCACAGAAAAAAAAATACAATAAAAGTTATCTTATATCTCTCAAGCTTAAAATTATGTGCAAAACTTTGGAGATGCTTTGGAGCAAAAGAAATCCTTTCCTATAAACAGATCAAGCTGTTATCATTTAGCATACATCCTCTTATTTTTCTGGTTTCCATCAATGGGGAAGGTAGAAGTGGGGGGGAAGCTGCTTTTTTCAAATGTGTCTGCAATTAGAGACATCTTGAACACATCACAGGGCAAACTATCTTTCAGCAAATGCTCAGCAGGTGTTAACAGGAAAAAGCATCTAATTAACACCCTGACTCTGGAAGATATTGCAGCAATAATGCCACCTTTGAAATCAAGAAGGGTTGCATTGTGAAGTGGCAGAAAATGATCACTCTCTGCCTACAGTTTGTCGTGCAGCTCCCTCGGCTGCCACTGCGGGGACTTGACTTAAAGACCTGGCAGGTACTGAAGAAGAGTCTGATTTTCTGCCACTTTTTGGAACCGCCACTTGACTGTGCAATGTCACAAAAGTCATCTGAGAATGATGGGGGGGGAGGAGTCTCTATTCTTCAAAGAGTCTGATGCTACTATAAAGTAGGCTTTGGAAAAGTTAAAAGAAAAAAGACAGAAGAGAATGAATACTTCATCACCTTCTATATTTTAGAAAGTAAGCGGCGTCCCTTTTTTGGAGAGGACAAATATTGGCTCAACTTTCTTCTGTCTAGCATTTATTCCATTCTGGATTAAGCGGTAGTTCATTCCCAGCAGGTCCTATGACCACATGTTTTTTTTTTTTAAAAAAATGGATATTTACTAATGCAATAATAGGGATTGAAAAGGGTCCTACAAGCTCTTAAACAGAGATAACACCAGGGGTGAAATCCAGCAGGTTCTGACAGGTTCTGGAGAACCGGTAGTGGAAATTTTGAGTAGTTCGGAGAACCAGCAAATACCACCTCTGGCTGGCCCCAGGAGTGGGGAGGGAATGGGGATTTTGCAGTATTCCTTCCCCGGGAGTGGGGTGGGAATGGAGATTTTGCAGTATCCTTCCCCTGCCACGCCCACCAAGCCACGCCCACCAAGCCACACCACGCCCACCAAGCCACGCCCACAGAACCGGTAGTGAGAAAATTTGGATTTCACCACTGGATAACACCTACCTGCTACTTTGAGCTGAAAACAGAGCACAATTAATTCTGGCCTTTGTGATATGCTAAGCAAGTTATCTAAATCATGACCAGATGACACAGACAAATTCTGTTTGGCCCACACTCAATTTGTGACTTGCTGACACATTTCAGACCTTGAAATGAAGGTTGCATATTTTAATGGCCTCATTAACGGAATTTTAATTAACTGCTGACGGCATTTGATGAAGATGTGACTACAGATGGAAATGAGTAAAGATGTGATAATAAACAACTCAATGCAAATATATTAATTCCATTCTGCCCAACACATGGATTAACTCTCTGAAAAGGGACTCTGGAAGAGAACATTCTTGATTCCTAACTGCTAAACCACTTTTAATGGTAGATTTCTCTCCCAAGAATGAGCAAAGCAAACTTGGTTGTGGCTTATGGAAAGTCTGAGGTTGAGCATTCTCAAGAATGAAAGCCTTTCTGGGTTTATGATACTCCAATAAGAGATAAACCATCTTTTGTATTGTCCACCATATCAGAATGCGGAGTCCTTGGTGCTCTCTGAGCTTGGTTGTTTTCCTGCAGACATGTCATTACCCAACTAGGTAACATCATCATTGTTATCTAGTTGAGTAACAAAACATCTGCAAGAAAACAACTAAGTTCAGAGCGTACCAGTGACCTTACAGTTCAACCTGAGCTACAAATATTCTACTGATACCAGAATGTATTTATTCTTCCAATTTCTCTCTCACTAATATTTAGATGCAGAACAAACCACCTTGGCTGGTAAGTACTTGCCACGTTGCTTTTCCTGCCTCTCTGACATCTGAGTTTCACATCTGGAACACAACATCATGGAAATCTGAATAAAGAATGGGGCAAGCTTCCAGTTTGGATTGTCACATTATAAGTGCAGATCACTTTCTCCATAACTGGAACTGGAAGTCTAGCAGTTGTTATGGGCCTCATTTCTCTCAGGGATGATGGAATTTCAGCTTAAGTAAAAGTTTTATATTCCTTTAGAGAGGTATTCTCATCTAATCACAGCATTTCAATGTAATTAATTAACCAGCCCAAAACCTCTCACTGAAAATCATAATAATCCCAGTTGTTATGGCACTGAATAATGTTAACCAAAGGCAACGCTTTCTGGATAAATGAACCATCAATATCATTTGATGCTTAGAGCACATCACTAGCTTCAGTGAATCTCACAGATTCACAGTGGCTATTCTTCCCTGCAGCTGTCTGTTCTAGAAAATGCTGTTTCTGACAAGAACACACAGCTAGTCCATTTTTTGCTATGTGGATTGATTAAAAGACCAAACAATTTGCTTCTCCTTTTCAACCAGCCACATTAAGAGATATATAGATCATTAGCAGCAAGAAGCACACATTGAACTATTGCAAAATTCCTGCAATTTCATACCAGATACCAAGGAACCCAAATCCTGCTGCGGTCTTTGAGATCTGAGCTCGCCTTAAGAGCCAAGGTAAGCCAACTTCCCATCATGGATATGTCAGTTCATTCAAAAGCTGCTTATCTTCACAAGTGCTGTTTGATAATGCCTTGTAAGCTTTGCCCGGGGGCCTATTTTTCAAACACAAGCTTCAGTTAACATTTAGCATGTCCCAACATAATAGAAAAAGGAACTCACAGGTACCACTTGTGAAGTCTTTATGATTAATAAAAAAAAGAAAGAAATCAAAGTACTCATGTTGCTCCTTAGATATGGAATGATTCATTTACCATGTACACTTGCTCCGGCCGATAAAGTAGATTCAAAAGGCAGCCAAATGTAAACTTTATAACCCAGTTAGTAACAACAGAACAGCTCCTCTTGAGTTTCTGCCTAACAATCCATACACTTTTCTCATCCCAAAGCTGCATTTTATACATTCAGTTTGCCTTTTGTTTATCTAGCTCTAGTCTGACTAAAGAAACACAAAACGTTATGGATGAGGCAAAGGACCATTTAGTCCAGCCTTCTGGGTCACACCTCCTGCTTGCCTAGCAGTTTGAAAGCATGCAAGTGTGAGTAGATAAATAGGTACCACTTCAGTAGAAGAGTGTTCCGTGCACTTTGGTGTATAGTCATGCTTGCCACATGATCACGGAAATGCCTTTGGACAATGGTAGCTCCCTCTGCTAAGAAATGGAGATGAGCATAGAAAAGGGAAATGTCTATGGAGATATTCAGTCATCCAGGTCATGGTTGTCCCAAAGGTGCTTTTTCAAGAGGCAACTTTCTTGTTTTTCTTTGAAGACGTTTCGCTTCTCATCCAAGAAACTTCTTCAGCTTTGAAGAAGCTTCTTGGATAAGAAGCGAAATGTCTTCAAATAAAAACCAGAAAGTCCAGTTGCCTCTTGAAAAAGCACCTTTGGGATAGAAAAGGGAAACCTTTACCTTTTCTGGGTCACATAGTAGACAATCAGATGCATCTGGAAAGCTAAAAAACATGGACCCTTCTACTCTTACCTCTTCACAATTGGCCTTTACAGTATATATTATGGGAACACCCTGGAACCATCAAAACCCTGAGAGGGATTAATTTGATTTGTATATCACATTAAATCATGATTTGCTTCATTGTTGTTTATCAATAAGCAACTGAGTTCGCATAATATGGTAGTTTCTAAACTGTTATTCAAAAACTAGAATGAATGACTGTGTTGGCAAACCATGCTAAGCTGAGGCCCAAGAAACCACATTATATTCTATTGCAATTAGGAAAGCCAGTCATATATTTCGTATCCTAAGAACCTGATATATTAGGAGATAAAAAGGACTTAATATGGACTAGCTAAAAGTGGGATATGTGTAGGGAAAATGGCTACTTGCTAAAAGAAGCAAGGCTATAAAGAAACTTGAGTGCATTGCTCTGTGTCCTAAGCTGCTTTAGTGCACTGTATTTTTCCTTAATATGGTTATTTTGATATGTATATGGACTGCAGTTATCAGATTTTCTTTGGAGATGTTGGTAAGGGTTCCAGAATTGGTGGTCTTAACAAACTGGAGAGCACTAGATGGGGAAGCACTATACTAGACCAGCCTAAGAAGAACATTGAGTAAATTAGTCAAGTCTTTTTAGAGTAGCCTGCTTCCCTATACTTTTCCAGCTTCCAATTAGTCAGGTACATACTATGATTTTAAAGATAGCAGTACCATTGCCAAATAAATGTTGCATCACACAAGCAGTCTTGTGGAAGATTTAGCTTTTTCATTCAAGCAGTATGTCAAATAAAGGGTGGATGATGGCTTTTGGCAAAACCTAGGGTGATTTCATTTGTTTCTGTGCAAACTTCCCCATTGACTGGAAGCTAGAACAAGAAAAAGAGAGCCAATACAGATCTCTGTTGCTAAACTAAACTCATTTGGATGCTACTTTAAGAAATAATTTAAATGTATTATGTCCCTTTTTAAGAGCAGGAAAAAGTTTGGGCTACCATAAGGGGCATGGCTATTGTAAAATATTTATTGCTCACAGTAATCCTAATTTCATACAATATTCTATTAGTGGGGGGTTGGACTAGATGACCTACAAGGTCCCTTCCAACTCTGTTAATCTGTAAAAATCTCTGTAAAGCTTTTGTGCCCAAAAATAATTTTTTGTCTTTCTTGGACAAAAGAGCACATTTCAAAAGCACTGAGGTAAGAATACCTGTGTCCTTAGATAGGATCCAAATATTTTCTTATAAATAAATATTATGCTTAACACTGACATTTCAAAATACAAGGTTGCCTCTAATTTCTGCCTGCCTTGACTAGAAACTAATTATGGATTTAGCAACCACACCAAAGAGATGTAACTTAATATCCCCCATTCTTAACCAAAACAATAGGAAGATATCCAATGCAGGAATAGTAATGAAATCTGTCTATTGAGGCCAATCAATTTCTAATACAAAATCTTCATTTGGGCATCCTTCCAAGTAAGTCTTAATATCTCTTGGGATGCTACCCACCCCTGCACCATCAAGACATTCAAAATATAATAGGTGCCAAAGAGAAGTTTTTTTTCATACAGATTTCAGTTGAAAGTTTGTAAATGGCAGGCTTTGTAAGCAGTTGGCATTATATTTGTACCTTGCCTGTTGCATCTGTCAGAAATTTCCTAACAGTTAGAACAATTAATCAGTGGAACAACTTGCCTCCAGAAGTTGTGAATGCTCCAACACTGGAAGTTTTTAAGAAGATGTTAGATAACCATTTGTCTGAAGTGGTGTAGGGTTTCCTGCCTAAGCAGGGGGTTGGACTAGAAGACCTCCAAGGTCCCTTCCAACTCTGTTATTCTATTCTATTCTATCTCCATATTGGCTGAACAAGGGAAATACCTTTTGTCCCCCACCTCTGTTCTGCATCCTAGTAAGTGCAAATTGATTTTACAGATGAGTGAGCCATCTTTTCTACACCACAGCAAAAATACCTCTTATCTAACTGCCATCCAGACTGAAAGTCTCCGTGAAAAACAAGTGACAGAAGCAGAGCAATATTGGTTAGCGAGAAAATGGTCCTTCGGAAAAGCACCTGAAGTTCTCACCTGCCGGATCCCCAGATGGTAGGTGAGGATGCGGTCCACAGCATCAGGATTCATCTGAGTCCATTCTAGGCTGTAGGCATACACACGGGCTCTGTTCTGCCACAATGGATTGTAGGTGTCATAGTAGAATTCTGGAGCATATGCTTTGCCTACAGGTAATAAATTGGATGTACAAGTGTAAGTCAAGAAGGGGAAGTACAGAGAACAACAACAAACATTTTTTTCAAGTTATGTGTTGAATAACTGCCAATATTCTCCCCAACTGTTCTTACTTTGCCTTTGCCTGAATATCTGAAGCTGATTCTTCATTTCAATATTCAATACAAACAAATTAAATATTCTCTTGCCAATTTTCCTTATGCAACAATATAGAAAAGTCCTGAGATGGGATGAGGCCAACCGCTTACCAAGTCTATCTTCTGCATCACATGTTGTTCAACCAGATACATTTAGGAATCTCATAACGCATCAAAAGAGAATAACCATCTTTTCCTGTTGCTGCTTCCCAGCAGATGATATTTGTCAGCCCTCCCAGACAAACCAGAACAGAAGACAGGACTAGATGAACTAATTCTACTTTATTGTAAGGCTATACTAACAGAAAGTACAAACTTCCCGCTGCCACTTTTAAATGCTTTATCCATCCTTAAGAAACTCCTTCTTAAGTTTGTTTCTTGGGCCATTAAGCCAGAGGCCTCCAATCTTTTGGGCAACAGGGCCTGGTTCTGTGGAGAGAGGTTTTTCCATGGACCAGGGGGCATGTTTTCCCACGCTGCCTGCATCCCACACATGTGCAGATGGGGCTTGGCTCATTTGGCCCAGTTTCTGGCACACTGCAGACCAGTGCTTATCCCGGGATTTGAGGACCCCTGTGTTAAGCTACGAGGCACTCCTGCCTCTCTTTTCCAATTGTTTCCTAAGCAGCATCTCTTTCTCTCATTCTCCAAGGTCACCCACACATTCCATTATATATTTAATGTACAAAACCTGCAACTCAGGAGGTAGCAAACAGCCATTCAAACTAGTAGCTATGGGTAGTTTGATCTTTGAATTTGTCCAGTTCTTTTCAAATACCTTCTAAAATCTGTAAGTCTCACCTTGGCAAATGCCAGTCCATCAAACCAAGGGCAGCAAATTCACGGTAGCATCAAGGAACATCAGACAGTATGCAAAGTTGATCATCCAGGAGTTGGATGATCAATAACCTGTGTTTTCTTAAATTTAGGGATGGTGCTAAAGAAATGACTACATAAAATAATCTTTTGACGGGATGGCAAGAAAACACAGGTTATGCATGAGTTGGAAGGTAAATGGCTGGAAAAGGTGGTAACAATGGGCAAGTGAGAAGGAGATAGGTGTACGGGGCATAGACTTGAAGGGCAGTGGGAAGATCCATTACCAAAGCAACGATCAGAAAAATACAGCTTAAACCCAGTCCAAGAAACAAACTTCAGAAAATGTCTTAGATAGGCCCTCCCAATTTACACAAAGGGGGGAGGGAAAACATGCAGATTTGCAAAAATCTATAACTGTAGCTGTTCTAATAAAAATAGTTTTAGACCCATTTAGATTAATTTCTTAATCTACCCTAAAGGGCTGACAATATGGGCTGATAGTCAAGGCAGCTGTCATGATGACAGAAGAGAAATATAAAAGATGGAAGAAGAAGAAAAAAGGATGGAGGAATATAAGAAAGGGTTATTGGACAATCACATCTATTAATGCCAAAATTCAGTGGCAACATTTGGGGAGGAGGTTCTAAAGATTGCAACTAAGCCCTTTATTATTTTTGTATATAATTTTATTAAAAATGTTTTAAAAAGATAAAAACTAGGAGAGGAGGTTCTACAGGTTGCAACTAAGCTCTTTATTATTTTTGTATGTAATTTTATTAAAAATGTTTAAAAAGATATGAAAAGTCAAAAGTGCAAAAAAAGGAAAAAGAAAATAGCAAAGAAAAAAGATATAAAGAAATAGTTTCTGATCTTCTTTACAGCAGTTATAAGTTCTGTGGGGTCCTTGGTGCTCTCTGAGCTTGATGGTTTTCTTGCAGATATTTCATTACCAAGCTAGGTGACATCATCAGTACAGTTATACGTTCATATAACTTATCAGTTATAAGTCAAATTATAAATTTACCTCTTGCTCTGAAGAAGCTTCTTGGATGAGAAGTGAAACGTCTTCAGAGAAAAACAAAGAAAGCCCAGTTGCCTCTTGAAAAAGCACCTTTGGGACAACCATGGAATGGATGACTGAGAATCTCCATAGACACTCTTGCTCTATGGCTACAACATAACTCTTTTTTTTTTCTATATTCAGAACCATAAATCATACATTCATTTTTTTTCTGGTTCACACAAAAAGCCTATAAGAGGTTTCCAGTCAGCAATAAATGTAAAGGCCATGAGTCATGAGTCTTTGCCAGATTTTACACTACATTAATTGCTCCTGGCTAACACAACTTTGTTTATGCGATCAGTATGAATTAAGAGTGACAGATTACAGACACATATTGGATGGGCCATTTGGTGAAGAAAATTTGTGAGTTTAAAGGGGATTGGGAATGCATTTCCAAACTTTTACACAGACATTCTGTCTATATTGATTGATTGTTCTGGTAGGCCTTTTTGACTGAAAAGAAAGCTAAGCATGTTAACAGTCAATCTGTCATGGTTGCCTCACAGGGTTGCCTGCAGCCTTGCTCGCAACCAGACAATAGTAATGGGAGGGGGGAGGGAAATTTGGAATGCAAGTGTGCCGACTGGAAGCCTGAGATGGACCCAATACCCGAGGTCATCAGCTGGGAACGTCCGAGGAAGACAGACCGTTCCCAAAACAAAATGAGTGCAAATTACTGGTGGAAATTGGACAATAGAAGGTCCAGGGGGGAGAAAGAGTGAGTTTTCCTATGCTGTTTGCATGTGAAATCGTTAGAACTGGCTTTTCTACTTCTGTACCCATATGAAATCTTCAGTAAAGTTATACTCTTGGTAAAAGAATGTCCTAGGAGTTTCTTTGGCTGCTGAATTTCAGGAGAGATAAATGGCTCCATGAAATAGCAATAGCAATAGCAATAGCAATAGCAAGAGTGCTTAGACTTATGTACCGCTTCACAGCCCTCTCTAAGTGGTTTACAGAATATTGCCCCCAACAATCTGGGTCTTCACGAAACTAGTTGATATCAGATATATGGGTGGATACCTAAGCTACCTTTATATATATGGACATGAGAACTTTTCTTCTATCAGGAAATTCTGCCCCTGATGTGAAAATATCATGGTCATGCTTAGCCTTGAATGGAGACCTACATGGCCATTTGTCAGCATAGGCAGGAGAACTTCAATTGCTATTTGCTTCAGAAGATATCTTATCTCTCTCTGGCATCTCATATTGATGATGAATGTGCAGTCTCCACAGGGCAAAGGAGAAAACGCATCACATTGCTCAAGTAACGAAGCTGTTACCTGAACTGTCAGGAGAATCAATATGGAACAAAGTTGGTTGTGTTCAACAGAGTAATGCAAATGAAAGGATGTGAGATGGGGATGGGGGTCGGGGAGAGAGAAACCTACATTTCTAAAAGAACCACGGAACATGAAAGTGTTATACTCAACTAGGCAACCCATGTCTCTTTGGGCCATTGTTTCTGAGATATTTTCTTACCTAAACAGAGAAACAGAATGATCACAGGTGGGCAAAAAAAGCAGTAGGAGTTGGAGCGACTTCCAACTTATTGCTGGCTTCTACACTGAGTTTCCTTGTGGGAAGCTGACAGCATTGAAAATCCTCTCCCTCCCACTTATGCATAAGGCCTAGAACAATAACAGTCAAGTCTCTGAATCCATTAGATGTTGGTGAGTATAGAATAGAATAGAATTCTTTATTGGCCAAGTGTGATTGGACACACAAGGAATTTGTCTTTGGTGCATAAGCTCTCAGTGTACATAAAAGATATAAGTGATGAATCATGATCATAGTCATCATAAATACATTCATCATGAATAATAAGATACAATACTTAGTCATAGGATACTAAATAAGCAATCAAAATCCAAGTCTACTTGGAATGGTGATTCACATCTCCCCACCTTACAAACCTTTCATTTTTATTTCTTTCTACCTCAGATAGTGATAATCTTAACATGTACTGTACCTGAACATGTGATTGAAAACACATAATATCTGCATGCTAACTTTCCTAAGCATCTTGTTAGGTAGTTCACTGTTGTTGTACCTCACTGCAGATTGTACAGAGAGATCTGAAGCTGGAGGACAGAAAGAGTTACCTTGAATGATGTATCAGAATATTTTACTTTTATGTTATTTTAGTTTCGTTGGCTTTCCACAGCATTTCATTGCCTCTGTTCTATTCTTGATCTATCTCTCCTATTTATCTGTATCTCCAATTTCTTAATTCATATATTTTTTTCTATTTGCATTTGTTTTCATTGTCTATGCTGTTCTGCAAATATATAAAGAAGGGGGAAAAATGGAGAAAAAGAGTTTCCTCAGTCTCCTTATTTAATCCATGAGTAAAATTTTAATCACTTGAAGCTGGTCTCTCAATCATTATAGTGTGAACTCTCTCCAAGAGCTCACAAAGTTCTTTCTCCCACTTGTAAATCTCTTTGGTATAGATGGGAACTTAAAAAAAAAAGTTTAATAGATGTTATGAGTGTTTGTTTAACACTCGATGCATTTGCCATAAATACAGAGAGACATGCAGCAATTACCATGACAGGGTGCAATAGAGGAAATGAACTGAGGATGATATTCTAGCAGATGGCGGGAAACCATTACCTTCTCCTGATGGATAAGAAGCTTCTAGTCTCAAAGCCTCGTTTGTTCCCGTAATTACTAATTTGGTGAAGAATCTGCAGGCGGAGAAATAAGACTCCACTGTTTATGTGTTTGTCTGTTAAATGGCTCAGGGAAGATACAGCATTTGCACACAGAGACACACTCAGTAAGAAAGATATGATTAGGTTCTACGGAGAATAAAGTGTTGGCCCATTTTTTTCTCTACATGCCTTCAAAACCTGAGCTTGGAAGAGAACAATATTTAAGGGTGCACAGTCTTTTCTGGGTGTGTTCCAGAATGCAGCTTAATTCAAGAGAAGAAGTGAGAATTCAGGAACTATTGGCTACAATGCCTCTGAGACACCTTCATGTTTAGAGGCATCCTGACCCCGTGTCAGATGTATTGACATTCTGCTGTAGAAGCATGATATTCAGGAAGTGAAATGGGAAAGAGTCAACCAGATCTTCCTCTAGAGCTTAGAGCTTATGGATTTCATTGTCTTGCAGTGAGCACAATCAATTGCTTTCCTCCTTCATGTTCAAGGCAGAGCATCCAAGGCTAACCAGGTTTCTCTGGCACTTGACACAATACGTTCTCCCTCCCTGCCAATACAAGGACAGTAATTGTCAATTGGCTATCTCTTTATAACATCTGCTATGAAAACTTCACCTTAACCAATGAAAGGACTGGCCCTTTTCATGCTCATGGATGACTGCACAGGCTCTCACGTGACCAACTTAACAAGGAGTCACAGAGCCCAGAGGCATGGTTCTTCATGTATGTTTTTCAGTATGTGTATGGCAAAATGAATATCACCCGGACTGGGTGGCTTGTGGCAGCTGCTGCATCTGACAGTTTAGTTGATCCTGAACAATTAGAGACATCATGAATAAATTGGTGCACCTGTTAGCAGAATTGTGGGAATTCAGGTCTGGAGCATTTGGAGAGCAGCAGGATAAGGAACATATTTGTAGGGGATAGTCCCAAAGACTCAGAAGGCATGCAAGTAGATTAGGAAGTAAAGGAAGAATAGCAAATGTACAACCTCATCACTGATTTCATCAAATGGGACACCGATAGGAATTCCCTTCATAAGGTTAAATAGCTTGTCAGTGTGTGTTGATGAGCCCCAAAAGCTGGTTTTGAGCTCCAGAGGGCTAATATCTTGGAAAGCCAAAACTATTCTCAAAGGATTATAAGCCTTTCTTTTACAAGTTCCTGTCCTTGCTATATACTTGTCTGGCTTTCCACGCAAAACTTTCATGGTGGCCAATATACATCTAAGGCTTGCTTTCAAAGGCAGAACTGCTCAATAGAAGGTTGCTCTGATCTTCTAATTGCAATCTTGGAGATGAGGAAAAATTTATGGCTGTCTTAGTGTCTTTCCTCTAATGTTACTTTCCTTCTTTATGAAAGCAAGCACTCAATTTATAGATCCTAAGCACATTGTCTTTAGCCAATAAGCTATCATCAGTTGCAGCTAGTCTGAAATATGCTATTTAACTCATTGCCCATTATTGTACAATACATATTTTATAAAGAGGAATAGAATTTAGAATAGAGCTGGAAGGGACCTTGGAGGTCTTCTAGTCCAGCCCCCTGCTCAAGCAGGAGAACCTATACAATCTCAGAAAAGTGACTGTCCAGTCTCTTCTTAAAAACCTCTAGTGATGGAGCACCCACGATTTCTGAAGGCAAGCTGTTCCACTGGTTAATTGTCCTTACTGTTAGGAAGTTTCTCCTTAATTCCAAGTTGCTTCTCTCTTTGATCAGTTTCCAACCATTATTTCTTGTCTTGCCCTCTGGTGCTTTGGAGAATAATTTGACCCCCTCTTCTTTGTGGCAGCTCCTCAAATATTGAAATACTGCTTTCATGTCACCCCTAATTCTTCTTTTCTTTAGACTAGCCAGACCCAAAATCTGCAGCCGTTCTTCATATGGTTTAGTCTCCAGGCCCTCCAGGAGATAATAAATGAAACTGCTGTTTCTGTTTTTGTTGCTTAGGTACTGGGGGGGGGGAAGGAAATTCATACTTCCAGATTATCTGCAGAAGGAATGATTTCTGTATCTTTAGGCTCAATTTAGGAGAATAATTAAGACTGAGAATTAGATTTTGTTTTCAGCTACTGTATATTTTTTGCACTACCAATTTTCTTATTATCTAATATAACATACACATAATGGAAGCTCTTCTGTAAAAATAGTAACCAGGCATGGATCACTTTTCTTTAATTCTCTCTCTCTCTCTCTCTCTCTCTCTCTCTCTCTCTCTCTCTCTCTCTCTCTCTCTCTCCTTTCTTTCTTTCCTTTCTTTCCTTTCTTTCTACCTTTCTTACCTTAAGTGATCTATAACAGCTAAAGTATGAAGTTCATGTAAAACACAAAAGACCGTGTAATATTCAGGGTCAAAGCTAAGCAAATGTGACGCCTGCTGGCTGACAAGGAGAAAAACATGAACCGTGCTACCTTTTTTCTGAATCTTTTACCACCATTCCATCCTTTTGAGGCAATACATTGTCAGATTTGTCACTAGTTCCCTTCCCTCTCTGTCATTCTCTCTTATTTCTGGAGCTTATATCAACATCTTATTTTCTGAAAGATGTCAGCACACTTGTAACATTTACACCTTCAGTAAGACAGATGCTGCAATGTCATCACTCACTCACTCACTTCATAATTAGCCTTATACCATACTTAGTCTGGATTTAAATCTATATGAAAAGGTGCATATATGGACTGTATCTGGGGAAATAGTATTTTGCACAACTACACCATTCCATTTTTCATGCATTCATACAGGTACACACAGAAAATTGTTCAAGCTCAGCAAATATCCACACACACACACACAAAATCATAGACTAGAGAATACATAATATTTTAAAGGGGGAAATGCACTCATAATGAAAAGTAGCTACAACTATGCATATTTATAAGAAATGCACATAAAACCACACAGATTTTCAGGCAGATTATTTTGCAGATTGATATTGAAATACACCTATGGTTGAAAAAAGGATAACTGGCAAACTGAGGACAAACTAAGAGCGTAGCTGATAGAGATTTACCCATCTCTAGCTGGCTCTGTGTATCTCCTCCAACAAGCAAGAGATTTATTTGTATTTTGACTTTTTGGAGGAGAAGAAAGTATAGCAGGCTATTTACAGGGAACTTGATGGCCACCTGTACAGATTCCGGGCACATATGTTTTCCAATTGTTCCTCAATCCCCTTTCTTTCCAATTCCATGATCTTCTTATTTGTTCTGCTCTGACATATTCTGGGTCATCAGTACCCTTCCTAACATGTCGTACCTAGAACTGGATGCTATATTCCAAGTATGAGCTGATCAAGGAAGAAGAGAAGAATACACTAACCTATCTTGCTCTTGGCACTCTTTGTACTTTCTTCTCCAACTTGCTATGCATGTGTACACACACACACACACACACACACACACACAGTGTGTGTGTGTGTGCCTTGGCTAACCCACCATCAGTGGCCTTTGGGAGCTTGACAGAGAAGTTTGATAGGGGCGCTGCCCAAGACCCATTCACAACCCAACATGAACTGTTCCTGGTAGGAAGGGCAACATAGTCCCTCATAGATCAGACCCTAATGGCAGCTGTTCTCTGCTTTTTCAAAGAAAGAGTGGGCTGCACCTGTTGTGGCTTGCCCCCATCCCGTGCAGCTGCTCATGGATCCGGACGAACAGGAACAGTCCATAGGGTGGCAAGAGCGGTCTGTAGCGCCGGCACCGGAGTCCGAGACCGAAGAGGAAGCAGGGCCAGAGGACGATGTGCAATCAGGGCCTTCTGCACCTCCTCAGCAGGAGTTCAGTGACTCCAGTGAAGAGGAGGGGCCTCTGATTGATGCCAGAGCACGCAGGGCAGCTAGCCGGCAAGAGTGGCTGTGTAGAAGGAGATCTCCTCGAAGGTAAACTTGCAGGCTTGCAGGCAATGACCTGCTTGTGTCTTTCATATTTGGCATCCCGGCCAAAGTGTTCTGTGCTTGAAAACAAACACTCTGGCAAAGAATTACTATTCACTTTAATACTAAGCAATTATTAGTATTAAAGCCTTTTTGTTTAAATAACAGTGTGTGTGTGTCGCTTTCTGGGGGTTTGCCGCGCTGGGTCACAACAGCACCTCTGTGCTTTGTATTAGAAGCAACCTAAAATGGGGGGGGGGGGGAGGCAAACATAATGCATAAGATTTTTCTCTGGATGGATGGCAGGGAGAAACCATACCAGTTTGCCTTCTCATAATTCTGTGGCTGGCCAGGCCCATTCTGATAACTACTGTGTGAGGTCCCCTCACTTAACCAGGAAAAACCAAAGGTACAAGTACAGATTAGGCAAAACCTGGTTCAAAACCAGTAACGGTGAGAGGGACCTTGGAGTCCTAGTGGACAATTACTTAAACATGAGCCAGCAGTGTGTGTTGGCAGCCAAAAAAGCTAATACAATCCTTGATTTATAATCAGATGCATGGAATCAAAATCACATGAAGTATTAGTACTGCTTTATAAAGCCATGGTAAGGCCACATCTGGAATACTGCATCCAGTTTTGGTCACCTCATTACAAAAAAGATATTGAGACTTTGGAAAAAGTGCAAAGAACAGCATCTAAGATGGTTAAAGGCCTGGAGATTAAAACATATGAAGATCAGTTACAGGATTTGGGTTTGTCTAGTCTAGAGAAAAGAAGGACTAGGGGGGAAAAGAAGGACTAGCAGTATTCCAGTAATTGAGAGGTTGCCACAAAGAGAAGGGGGTCAATTTATTTACCAAAGCACTTGTAGGCAGGACAAGAAACAATGGATGGAAACAAATCAAGGAGAGAAGCAACTGGAACTAAGGAGAAACTTCCTAACAGTGAGGACAATTAACCAGTGGAACAGCTTGCTGTCAGAAGTTGTAGGTGCTTCATCACTGGAGGTTTTTAAGAAGAGATTGGACAGTCACTTGTCTGAAATGGTATAGGTTCTCCTGCTTGAGCAGGGGGTTGGACTAGAAGTCGTCCAAGATCCCTTCCAGCTCTATTCTGATTGATTGATTGATAAGAATGCTCCCACCTCTTCTTAAAATTTCAAAAGTGCTCATATTTCTCTGTGTAATGAATCTCCAAGAAGAGATTGGGTAGGCCTCGAAACGATAGGAAAGCAGGCTAAAGACTGTCTACTGTCGACCTCACCCCATTCCTAAGAGGTCTTTAAGGGGCGTGCATAAGCGCACCAGCGTGCCTACCGTCCCTGTCCTAATGTTCCCTTTTATTCGTATCCATTTCATGTATTCATAGTTATGTTTATACTTATATCTGTTATCTAACACATGCTTGACGAAATAAAATAAATAAAAAAATAAAATAAATAAATAAAATAAGAAAACCTATGAAAGCCTTCACTTCTTTTTTCACAGCAATCTCCGGCCTTTCAAGCACCGCCTACCACACCCCAGGGAAGATGAGCATTTTTCTTCTAGCTTAGCAAAACAAACAAGCCCAGCTGTTTCTTTGCTTGTTTGTTTAAAGAACAGACAGGCCTTCTCCCTGCAGTAAATCCCCTCTCCCTGATCTTTTTTGCATTAGAAAACCTGTCCTCCTAGCGCTACAAGGCTAAAGGAAAGGAGTGGTAAAATGGTTAAAAGAAACCTTCTTAAACAAACAAAAATAAAAACCCTGCCAGAAATGAACTAAATAATAGTCCTCCCCTCTGTTTGCCCATTCTGTTCCCCTCCCGCATGCATTACTATGGCTTTCTTGTGTATTCTGCCGGTTTGGACCGGTTCGGGCGAACCGGTAGTAGCGAGCGGCACTATGCCGTCCTATTTAGGCACATTTTTAAGCCGTGCGCATGCCTGCAAGCCGCGCACGTGAGCAAAGCGCACGCACGCACTCACATTTGCGAACCGGTAGGGAAGGTAAGTGAATACCACCTCTGAGGTCATAGTGTGATTTCACTTCCCTCTTTAAGATGAAATCATCCCTTTTATGGCCTCTTCTGCTGGGCAGAAAGAATTAGGCCACAGCACATGAACTCATAAGTAATAGTGAAGACTGCTTTAAATACGATTCAGGACCTAGTGACTGCTTTTCCTGGTGACTTTTCTTACTAAGAACAGAAGAGTTGTTCTTTATTCCTTTCTCCTTGGAAATTTTCCCAAGCTCCTAGTCTAGTTTACATCTCTTGACTTCGCTGGTGGTTTTCCCTCCAAATATCAACAGGGTCCAATCCCTCTCATCTCTTTGAGATCAATCAGAATTTGATCCAGATCCATCCAGAGGGGTGATCCGCCTAGTTGGGCAGATATACTCTTAAGCAAACTCATAGACTGGCAAGCCACACAGCAAAAGCAGACAACCAAAATGTGTTAGCCAAGTATCTGCTCAGACATGATACAAAAAGTCTTGCCCAAATCAGAACTGTTAGGAAGAGTTAATGAGTCAGGGACAGGGCTGGTGATCAGAAGGCCTAACCCTATCTATTTTGATGGGTCCCAAATGATACTGCAACTGCAGAACATGAATGCAGTCACGTATTCTCACTGTTAATTAGTCTGAACTCACACTTATATTTCATTAAACTCCATCAGTAACAAAAGGCTCTTAATACAGTACTCTCACTTTGTATTGGCAGGGACTGGAGACATTTGAGCCAGGGGTGGGTTTTAACTTACCTTGCTGCCGGTTTGCTTCCTCCTGCGCCGCGTGGTTGCACCTCATGGGCGCAGTGCCGAAAAATTAAAAAAATTCAAAAAAAAAAAAAAAGGCCGAAAACAAGATGGCAACGCATGCGCAGTGCCGGAAACTCGGCTTCTGCGCATGCACAGAAGAAAAAAAAATTCCAAAAAAAAGATGGCGGCGTCCATGGACCGGCACCGACCGAACCGGCTCCGTGACGTCACCGTGACGTCACCAGCGGGTTGCTACCGGTTCGGGCGAACCGGTCCGAACCGGGAGGAACCCACCTCTGATTTGAGCATCTTCATCTGATTCACCAGCTGCAAATCTACCAGAAGGAAGAGGTCAGTGACCATTGTTTGGATTATGATATGATATGATATGATATGATATGATATGATATGATAATATGATATGATATGATATGATATGATATGATATGATATGATATGATATGATATGATATGATATGATATGATATGATATGATAAGATATGATATGATATGATATGATATGATATGATATGATATGATATGATATGATATGATATGATATGATATATGATGATATGATGATATGAATTTG
>QLTV01002698.1:1855812-1866077 GCA_003457575.1 Thermophis baileyi
TTATATTATATTATATTATATTATATTATATTATTATATTGGATTATATTGGATTATATTATATTATATATTATAACAAGGGGCAGGGTGGACATTTCAGTGGCTGCAAATTTCACCAACAAGACAATATGGGTGGACAAAATAGTCTGAAGCTAAGTAAAAACTGAAGTATGGCTGTCCATCTTTCAACCAAGTCTGGCTGCCTCCCAATCAAAAATCAAGAGACATATAAAATCATTTTAAATCTATAAAACACAACTGATTAAAACATAAAACATTAAAAAACAACAACACCGAAAACCTGGTGCCAATCTGTTCTAACGTGCCACCATCTTTTCCCTACACCAGGGAAAAAGCCAGGTCTTTAAAGCTGTACGGAAGATTAAGAGGGTGGAGACCTTCAGTGGGAAAGGTGTTCCATAAGGCAGGGGCTCCCATAGAATGCTTCCTAGTTCCCATCAGATGACAACATTTGGGGGAAGGGACTAGCAACTGGACAATAATACAGAAAAAGTAGTTTTTCCAGTCCAGTCTTTATCTATGGATACTTCTAGTGGTCTTCTATCCAAGTAATAGCAGGCTAAGCTCTGTTTGGAAATCAGCTCAGATTTGCTGGGTGCTGCTACTTGCTATGAGAAACAGATGCAACTATTCTGTAATGGTTGCACTGGCTGCCTATTTGATTCTGCGTCCTATTTAAAATGTTAAGTTTGCCTGTGAAGTCCTAAATCATTGCAGATCATGTCACCTGAAAAACTATGTGCATCCAAATGAGCCTGCTCAGATTTAATCCAATGAAGGATCCCTGCTGTTTACTGAGCAAGAGATAGTAGACTGAGGTTGTTATAAATGATCTATTTCTAGCAATGGCCCCACATTGATGGAATGCACTCCCTAGGAGGAATAAACAGACAATTCAATAATTGCTTTAAACTGGTATTTTAAGAGTTTCTTTTAATTATAAACTTTTGTAAAAATGCTACATATTAACAATGCTCCTTTTAAAGAGGCCAGTGTGGATGTACTTTGATGAACAGATGTAATTATACCATCTCCCAATGATACATTGCCATGAAAGTCAATTTACGGTATAGATCCTCTAATAGGAATGAATAAATGAAGATGGAATATTTGCTAATTGAAACGATGCCTATTTTAACACATTGTGCTACGCTTAACCATAGCTTGCTGAATAAATAACAATGGGCTAAATTCAGATAATACACCAAGACATAAAT
Source organism: Thermophis baileyi (assembly GCA_003457575.1). Lineage (NCBI taxonomy): Eukaryota > Metazoa > Chordata > Lepidosauria > Squamata > Dipsadidae > Thermophis > Thermophis baileyi. The sequence continues at coordinate 1,857,051 of QLTV01002698.1, forward strand.
CATAATTAACAGGTTAAAATGGCTTGGTTCACATGACACAATCAACGGCGAGTTTGACACCCGTGCCCTAGATGGTAGTACAGTGAAAAAGAACATCATTATTTGGTAATCCTCATCTATTTGCTAATAGTTGGTAATTTACTTCTTGAAACAGCACTCTATAATAGGACTTCTTCAAAGCATGAAACTCCAAAAGTCTACAGAAACCTGCACACATAATTCCTCCTAATGCTGTAGCATGCTAGCATATTTTATCTCATTCTATGTGAATACCTAGTAATGGGAGGATTAAGCATAAGCTTTTAGCTGGAAAGCTCCTGAACCAACGTAACTCATATTTTGCCCAGTCATACTAGCTTGTCTGCAAACCGTAGAATTAGAAGGGGATGTTTAGATGATTGAGTCCATCTGCTGTTCAGTGCAATTTCATTTTGTTCTGTTAATAAAAAAAAAAAAAAAAAGCAATATAGCAATATTTTCCCAGGATATCCAATGGGAAAATCAAGCCCCATTATAACACTTGTCAGAATCTGAGCAATGATTAAGATTAAATCATTCCCATCACCCTATTTCAGAGCAATCTACAAGAGCACGGGTGTCAAACTCGCAGTGTCACGTTGCCGTTACATGATGTTTTGCGACGTTTTCCCCCTTCGTAGAGCTGGGGTGGGCATGGCCTGCGTGTGACTCATCCGGCCCATGGGCCACCAGTTTGACACCCTTGCACAAGAGGGAAGGCTATTTCTCAAGGTCTGCTTCAGGTGGTCAGTGCAGATCAGGTGATTTTTGCAGTTGTCTACGTTCAATGCACCAGACAATAGACCAGGGGTGTCAAACTCGGTTTCATTGAGGGCTGCATCAGGGTTGTGTTTGCTCTTGGGGGGGCCAGGGTGGGCATGGCCAGGGTGGGCGTGGTCAGTTCAACATCACTTGTGTCGGGGGTGCCTGTGGTGGCCCAAGCGCTCTGCCAGCGAAAACGGGCTCCCAAGCTCTGCTTTCGGCTGTGATGGCTTCCTGCAACTCTCTACCAGTGAAAACGGAGCTCCTGCACCCGTGGCCCTCCCGAGCTCCGTTTTCACTGGCAGAGGCACTGTGGGCAGGTCCTTTGCTGTTTCCAGGGTGGCCCCATGGGCCAGATCTAAGCACCCCATGGGCCGGATCTGGCCCCTGGGCCTTGAGTTTGACACCCCTGCAATAAGACTGTTGGAACTGGCAGCCGATACAAACATCACAGAAAAATTAATCACCAATCTGGACCCCTTTTGGATGTCACTTCTGTACTATACAATGCTGCTGAGGAGTCCGCCAGGCCCACATTTCTGATTTAGCATGCACAGACATGAAAACCTGTAATTGGTATATCAGCAGCATCCAAGCCGATGCAACAAAGCACTTCTGAAAAGAACTGTAGCATCAATTTAGTGGAAGCTTTAAAGACTTAAAGCAGAATTTTGAATACAGGGAAAGATTTAAGGGGCAAGGGATTAATCTAGTCCTGTCGTTTCAGGGCAGTGTCTGGGTTGGCAAGATGATGGAAGCGAAAGGAACAAAACATATGCAACTCTGTTTAAACTGGAGCTTGTAAGTCTAACAAGTTCATAGATGGATCAAACACTTTAATAACTGATAAATAAGGAACTAACAATATTATAGTCTGCAGTTAATTGAGTGGGGTTTTCTTATTCTTTTTGTATAGGATTAATTGAATTGGGCTTTCCTTCTGCTGTCACATCATTCCTTGTCATCTCCAAGAGGCAACACTTGTGAGATGTGTACTTAGTAATAGGCTATAGTCCATTTAACACCCTTCCTTCCTTTCTTTATGTATCCTGGAGCAGTCTCTAAAATCTGTGGGTGGACCTTAGGAGACATGTCTTTTCACCCTATACCGGTAAATGAAGAACCAGATATCTTTATTCTGTGGAGGGTCAAAAACCTCAGGGGTTAATCTATTGAGGAATCTGTATGGGGTTAAACTGTATGTCTATCAGTGAGTGGGACTGAAGCAAACTGTGGGTGAAGTCTGAACAACCGGGGCATCCATTTTCTCTCCTTTGGGAACACCCTTTTCCTCTTCCCAACACTTCTTTCTCTTTCCCTCTCTTTGCTGCAACTGGTTGCTTGCTGATAGACCTGTGTGAATTGAAGTAGGTTCAATCTTTGGGTCAATGGAAGAAGGCTCCTCTCAACACTGGTAGAGAAGTTCTGGTGGAAATACCCACAGATTTCACCAAGGACACAAACAACATGCAAGACCTTTAGGTTGACTGAGGAGACACCCAGATGGGCACCTTCAATGCCTCCAATGCACACTGTAGGCAATCCCCCAGCATTTCTCAAACCAACCTAGTCTGGGAGAATTTTGTTCATGCTACAGATGAAAGCTCCTCTCAACTTTCTACCACAGAGCTCCCTGAAGGAGATACTTTGGCCTTTCTGAGCTATTTATCACCTTCCTTCCATGCCATTGGTTTCTCTCCATTCCTGCTCAACTGGCCAGTGGTTGAGAATGCTGAGGAGGTTGGAACCTGAACAGGAAACCCCTCAGCCCATGCTCACCTAGACTGGAAGGCTCTCAGCCAGCACTGGAGAATAATTTATTCAGCAATCTTCAGAAACCCCTCAGACCATGCTGACCAAACTCATCTAGATTTGAAGGCTCTCAACCAGCATTTCTTCAGCATTGTCTCAGAGCATTTGTTGTGGAGGTTCTTCACAGCTTTTCTCTATGGCATGTGCTCTGAGAAAGTTTGCAAAAGTTCCAAAGCAAACTAAGGCCAAGAGATATGCTACTTTGTTCTTAGAAGTGAAGGAATTGTGATTAAGAAACGTTGAGAGGTTCCTTCACTCAAAACACTGTCAAACCAGAGTTCTATTTTGAAGATTCATACTGTCCAGCTTGCTAAAGGCTTTTAACTTTAGGCCAAATGCCACTGGGAATTGGGGTAAGAGCTGCATGTGGACAAAAAGTCACAATTTGCCCACCCCTGCTATAAAAATTAGGGAAAAGGCTGGATTTGTTTCTCATACCTCTCAGATTTGAAGAAAGCAGAAGAAAACTATTTGTTACCTTCATATTTCCAATCTGATCTCATTGTCAAAACGATTGATGTTTGATTGATTTACTTTATCATGTAAAACTGAACTAATTTATGGATAATACCCCACTAATATACGGTGTCAGCCACTTTTACATGACATTTGAAAGATGAAGAGTCATGCATGCATGCATCATGGATCTATTTGCAGCATTAGCTATAATTAACTATAGCAATAGTACATCTCTGAATGCTTAATGGAGATAAAGAATAAGGAAAGGACAATGCTATTTCTCAATCTGTGAGATTCCTGAAATGACTTCTTAGAACAGGATGGGAGAACAGATGGAAAATAGATGGTCTAGAGATCTAATTATGTTCTTAACCTGCTTTCCTTAGATTTATAAAGAGGAGTATAATAAAAGCCAAGAGAGAGATTTTTTATATTTTTCTGAGGATGCAAAAATGGAGAAAAATAGCTCCAATGTACTATGTGGAACATCAAAGGAGATGAAAAAAAATATGTAAAGTAAAAGGTGAATAGGGAAAGGGAAGAGTCATGCCATCCTGCTGTAACAAAAATTGCTAAGAGTCAGAAGACTAATGGATTTATTGCAGCAGAAGCTTTTCTTGGCTGTAGTCCACCTTGTCAGATGGAGATGGGGGGGGGGGGGGAGGTTGCAAAAAAAAAAAAAAAAACTTGAAAGATGGGGAGGGGAGGGAGGGAAAAGTAAAAAAAAAAAAAAAAAGTATTTTGGAGAATGGCCAGATTGAAAGTAGCAGAAAAATACCACTCCCTTCATTGCTTGGTTCCCTGAGGACCATCCTTGAATAGAAAGACCAATTCTGCAGGCCAATTCTTAGAAAAAAGGTGGACCTGGGGCAAAGGCTAAGCAAAGGTTTCCATGGATTGATGGTGACAGCCACTTTTTGTTCCTCTCACAGCAATGCTAACATTAACATTAACAATAAATCCTCCATGAAATGCATAGAAGTTTTAAAGCATGTGGAGAATTGGGAATGAAAATAACCTCTTAGAAGAGAAATATATCTTACCCAAAACTGGTTTTTGGTGGGGTAGTTGTAGAAACCTTCCTTTTAACCTGCAAAATCATCACCAATCAATAATAAAGGATGTGGAACATTCTGTCCTGGGAGAACCATCGGGCTTGTAAGTGTTTCCATTATCCATCATAGGAAAGAATATTCTATGTATAATTTACAATTAAGCAGAATTTTAATGGCTGCCTAGAAGGCAGGTTTTGGCAGTCCACCAATTTGATGCTTTGAGTGGGAGTCAAAAAGGGATTGAGGAAGGTAAGATGGAGAAAAGATCAAGATCCAGTTTCAAACTGGACCCAATAGAAGATGCTGGACTTAATTCTATGAATAGGGTAACTCAACATGCTTGATAAGATCACCTAAGGACTCAGGAACTGCCTTCACATTGTGTTGTAAACTTGGTTTATTTTTAAGTTTTGTTTGCTTTTGGTATCTTAGGGCAGGTTCACCAACCCCTGGGCTGCAGCCTGTTCAGAACCAGGCTGCGTGAGCAACGGGCGAGTGCATGCACATGCACAGCTCCAATCGCGTCAACAGCGGGCGCTTGCACTCATGCGCAAAGCTCCACTCACACAAATGGAGCTGTGCGTGCTCGTGCACACGCGCCTGCCACTCACACAGAACCATCCCCTCTCCCCCCCACACACACACCTGGTTGCCAAGCTGGAAAGGTTGGGGACTGTTGTCTTAGGGTATTGTACCAAACCTATTTTGGGGGTGGTGATGTTATTTTGTGTAAAAATGAGTTAATTCAATGACCAGGTTAAGCAAACCCTTTGAGGCAGCTACACCTGAAGCTCCTATTGAAATTCATCGTATCTGAAGTAACTGTTGTTTCTCTAAACCAGGGGTGTCAAACTCAAGGCCTGTGGGCTGTTTAGATCTGGCCTGCGGGGCTGCCCTGGAAACAGTGAAGGACTGGCCCATGGTGACTCTGCCAGCGAAAACGGAACTCAGGTGGGCTGAGAGGGTTGCAGGAGGCCATCGCAACCAAAAACAGAGCTTGCGAGGGCCACGCACAGCCCTCCCAAGCTCCGTTTTCGCTGGCAGAGGGTTGCAGGAGGCCGTCACAGCTGAAAATGGAGCTCGGCAGCCCATTTTCGCTGGTAGAGCGCTCGGGACACCACAGACACAAGAGATGTTGAACTGGCCACGCCCACCCCGGCCACGCCCACCCCGGCCCTCCGAGGGCAAACACAACCCTGATGCGGCCCTCAATGAAATCCCGTTTGACACCCCTGCTGTAAACTATATTCTTGCCTGTAGCTGAAAGTTTGGCAGGGAGAAGTTCTCCACCTAAAATAAATAAGGAACAAAAACAAAAATTCTGTTCTTTGGTGAATAGAAGTTTAGAGCTGGGGGATGAATGAATGAATGAATGAATGAATGTTTCCTTGACACCTAGATGACTACAGACATAAATTAACTTTAATAGGAGGCAGAACTCAAACCTATCCACTTTCCTCCGTCTGGGCACCCTTTAGATACGTGGACTTCAACTCCAAGAATTTTCAGTCATGACGGTTTGGCTGGGGCTTTCTGGAAGCTGAAATCCCCATTTCTGTTAGATTTTCCCTGTTGGAGAAGGCTAAATTATGCAACCTCTATATCGAAAATGTTTATTACAGAGATACACCATCTGTAGCCCTACAGACATATGTGGCTCCCCAAAGCCTTAAATAAAACCCACAGAGCTCCTACAGAATTTGCTGCAAATCATATTTTTTATATTATAAAGGGAAATCAATTAAATATGTGGAGTGTGGTTTTTAAACCCTAATGATTTTAAATCCAGGCTTAAAATTAAATTCAACTTGTCATGCCTACTTTCACTGTGTTGATCTGATTCTTGCTCATTTTTTAAATATTACTACGGTGCATCATTTAAAGGTCAAGTGTGGCCTTAACTCAAGAATGTTGGCCCTTCTGATTTTCCTTTAAGATAAAACTCTTGAAGACAAACAGTGGCTTCAATAAGGCACCTGAAATGTAAATAAATATTTGTGCATTTCTATACAAATATATATTTTTGCTTGCCCCAAAAGTTAAATTGTGACAGCTTTGACGTGACAAAATGACTGGCCAAATTGGTGCTTATTAAAGGTAAACTTTGAAAACTTTAAACTAAATAAGTACATCTTAAAAGAATGTTTAACAGTCTTTAATAACAGAGTTCAAAGGGACCTTGGAGGTCTTCTAAACCAACCCCTTGCTCAAGCAGGAAACCCTATACCATTCCAGACAAGTGGCTGTCCAGTGTTGAAGGTGACAGTTTCATAGTTCAGGGAGGAAGATATAATGGTGCTCCGCTATCCTCAGAAAAAAAGAAAATAATGCACTGAAACTTCAGATCCACATAAAATATGTAACTTCTCCTACCAGTTTATAGCCAGAATCTTTCATTTATTCTGAAAAATGGAAGCTAATAACTTGCAGACAAATCTTCCTTTACAGAGATGTCATCAATGGCCAAGAGAGATTTACAGGGCAATCAATGCATCTGTCTTCACAAGAAGATACAATTTATTTGCAAAGATGAGCCATGTCAGATTCTCAATATGCTTTTGCATTTAAAGAAGATGTGGTTAAAATATGCAGTGCACTTTTCCTTCATTTTAACTTAATTGTCAACTTATTATTGTCAACAAAGTCAGCTGAAAGAACAAGCAGTGTAAACCGAATTGACTCTTGAGATAATCTTGGATTAGTTTCTCAGACATCTGAGATTAATTCAAGCTCTAGTCAGGTTAATGATTTTATATGACCATTTCAAAATTTACCAATACAATGAATATGGAAAAAAGAGGAGATAAAGCTAGCATGCATTACCCATTACATGTTTCTTAAATACAGTGCCTTGTTTCGCCTAAATGTCTGGAGAAGGTTTAGCACTAGCACTAGTACTAGCACTTAGACCTATATACTGCTTCATAGTGCTTTACAGAGAGCTAAGTGGTTTACAGAGTCAGCATATTGGCCCCAACAGTCTGGATCCTCATATTACTGACCTTGGAAGGATGCAAGGATGAGTCAACCTTGAGCCAGTGAGAATCAAACTGCTGGCAGTCAGCGGAATTAGCCTGCAATACTGCATTCTAACCACTGTGCCACCATGGCTCTCAGGTATACGACTTGAAATAAGGTATTGTTAAAAATATAACAGGATAAGATCTGTCTTCATACGCAAACATGAGATCAACGTTCCCTTCTTTATTATCATGTTACAAAGTAGTTCACTCTCGTGGATGATATATACAGTAGAAGATGGGAATAGTACAGGGTAGTTGTTGAAACAAGAATTAAGATTAGCACCATCTGATGCTTCTGTTTGGATGAAAGAAACATAACCTGCTGAAAATACATATCAGAATATTTACAATATTGAAAACTTGGACAATGTACAAAGAGAAGCTAAATATATAGCCTTGAGATGCTCTTCTCGGTTGTATTAAATTTGGTAACTGAATGCTTAGTTTTAAGCTACAAGGGAATCAAAGCTGTTATAGAAGTAGAAATCTGACTGGGCTCATGAGAATGAACCCCAGGAGACAGCATGGAAGTAATATTTGAATTCCAAATAGTGAAAATTGGACAATTCAGGAATTTACTTTTGGGAATATTTGGACATAGGGTAAGACATTAAGCGTGTTCTATAGCTATATCTGTATTTTAAGTAAGGGAAGATAACATAAATTTTTTTGCTAGAATAAAATCAAGGACACTTAATTGGAGAAAGAGTTTAATAGAATATATTTGAATTTTTTTGAATCTGCATTGCATTGAAAGAAGTAAATTAACATGTCATTGGAGCAACAAACCCCAGAAATGAAGGTATTCCAAATGTATTGACATGTGTGTTGGAAATAGGATGAAATAAATGGTAGATTATGTTGCTGCTCTTGAAGTTATCCTTAAGTGCTAATTTAATGCACTCAAGTTTTATACACGGTCAAACAGAAAACAGAAATTAATCTTCATTTAGATTCTTTAATAATAATGTCATTTAACAGATGACCAAAATATAGAGGAGACAGATGAACTGAAATCTTCATGGATCATACTATCAAGGACAACAGCTATAAATTTTGTCACAAGGGAATGATTATTTAAAACAGTAAACTGACCCCAAAGGATCTACTAGCAGATGGTGCACAGAATAATAAATACATAAAGCAGACAAAGAAGGAAGCAGAGGAGGAAGAATAGCAGACATACATGTGTTATAGATTAGTGAAATATCTTCCTTGTTCATCATAATAGCTGGATTTGAATAGAGGAGCCAGATTGGCCCCAGCCAGGAGTGGAATGAATTTATTGCTCTTTTTTTAAAAAAATGTATGAAAACATCAGTCACCTTTTTCTAATCTAAGGGAACAGATAGGGTGGATTCATCTACTATATTCAACTTGAATTAAACTTATTTGTTTTCTTTGTAATAAAGGATCTTGAGAGTTCTCATACGAAGCACATCTGACCATTCTCAAATTAGCATTATTTTGGACACATTATACAAAGAACTAGCTCAGAGGTCTGCAACCTTAAACACTCAAAGAGCCACTTGGGCCCGTTTCCCACAGAAAACAAAACAACGGGAGCCACAAAACCTGGGTGGGCGTGGCCAACTCGATGTCACTCACTCCCACCCAGTCACATGACAGCCCAGCCACACCTACCAAGGTTTTGTGGCTCCCCGTTTTTTGTTTTCTATGGGAAATAGGTATCTCCCTCTCTCTGTCTCTCTCCCTCTCTCATCTCTCTCTCCCTCTCCTCTCTCTCTCTATCTCCCTCTCTCATCTCTCTTTTTATCTCCCTCTCCCTCCCTCCCTCTCATCTTTCTCTTTCTCTCATCTCTGTCTTTTTTTTCTCTTTTTCTCTCTATCACCCTCTCTCTCATTTCTCTTTCGCTCTGTGTGTGTCTCTCTTGCTC
>QLTV01002698.1:1866361-1888994 GCA_003457575.1 Thermophis baileyi
TCTCTCTCTCTCTCTCTCTCTCTCTCTCTCTCTGTGTGTGTGTGTGTGTGTGTATGTGTGTATCTCGCTCTCTCTCACTCCCTGTCTCTGTGTCTCTTTTCACTCTCGCAGGAAGCCCTGAGTGCTCTCCTTGGGGCTTTTTGCTACCTGTTTTTCTTTCTTCGTTTTGGAAATCCAGGCTGGCTGAGGAATGAGTGCAATCCACAACGGAGGCTTCCCTCCCCCTCCCCCTCCTCCTCTAGTGCGCACCCTCCCGGCCCCGCCACAGCCGGCCAGGGGGGTCGCGAGAGGAGGAGGGGGAGGAGGAGGGAAGCCTCTGCTGCAGGTTCGCTCGTTCCTCACCCAGCCCCGATTTCCAAAAGGAAGAAAGAAAAACAGGTAGCGAAAAGCTCCAAAGAGAGCATGCAGGGCTTTCCGAGAGAGTGAGAAGAGACACAGAGCCAGGGAGTGAGAGAGAGAGACACACACACACACACACACACACACACACAGAGGGAGATTGGCTGATGGGTGAGCGTCTTTGGCGAGGGCTGAATCCATCCAGCCAAATCTCTCTCTCCTCTCCCTCTCCCTCTCCCTCTCCCTCTCTCTCCCCCCCCCCCCGGCAGCCAGTAAAGGACTTTTGATTGCATTCCTACGTGTGCACGTTCTTTTCTTCCATCAGCTTTCTGGAACCTGACACTGACCCTCCTGCAACTCTCCGCGCTCCTCCAGGCCTGGCTTGCTAAGGGGGGGCAGCCCTGATGCCTCTGCTTCCTCCCCCCCATGGCCCCAGCCATCGCTGCCTGGGGAAGGATCAGGAAACTAAGTGGCGCGTTTCAAAGGCGGCGAACAGCTTTCCGCTGCAAGAGCTGGGCCAGGCCTCTCTGCCATCCAACTCGCCAATGGGGCCGCTTCTGCCGGGCCATCTCCCCCCCCCACTGGGCTGTTGTGCTCGGTGCTTGGTGGGGGAGGGGAGCGCTTCCCCACACTGCCCCCTTCTTTCTCTTGGCCCCGCCAAGGGAGGAGGAAGGCCAGGCTTGGGGGATGGCCCCCACCCTGCAACATCCGCCCCTGCCGTTCTCTCCCAGCCCTCTTTGCTGGCAGCAACAGCAAATGTACCACAATGAAGGCGGAATGCTTTTGCCGCACAAAGGCAAGTAGAGGGATGCTTCGCTCCCGCACTAAGGCTCCGGCCATGCCACTGCCATGACAAGATGGTGGCTCTTTCATCCCTCTGCCGCGACAGGGTGACAGGGAGCCGCAGCAGAGGGCCGAAGAACCGCATGTGGTTCCGGAGCCACAGGTTGCTGACCCCTGAACTAGCTGGTGAGATGGAAGGAAAGAGAAGGAGAAGACAACAAGTGTCAAGATGGATAGGATTAATTATTGCAGCACTTGGTGCACCATTGGGAGATCAGAAGGATCAGATCATCCTGAAAGAAGTTTATTTATGTGAATCATTAAGTGTCAGCATTGACGTGATGATGCATAATCAATTAATCAGTCAATCAACCATTCAGTAAAATGTGATGGGTGCACATAACATACTAAATCATGCACACAAAAAGATGAAAATCAACCGAGCGTGTACAACATTAGTTCCGCAAATGCAGTTATTAATAATTTTTAACTGTTTTGGATAAAATGTATTGCATGAATTTAAACTGGACTGCTGAACGCAAGGATTCTATTAAAAGACAGGGCAAATGTTTTAATGTTTTGATAGTAATAGTAGCTTTCATCTCCAGAAATGGAGATCTTGCAGGGACTTACAAACACAGCAAACATACAATAGTTTTATACAGAGAAAGCTTTATTTTGCTCTTTTTTCCTTCTCTTTCCTTAAACACACACACACACACACACACACACACACACACACACACACACACACACACACCAGACACCACTGCTTGACTACAGAATTATACATGGACCTCATGCATCCTAAGGCATCTCAGCTTCTATATGGTGTCAACACCAACTTGGGAAGCATGTAGAAGGCCTACCTGTCACGAGAAAGCTGCAGCGGCCAGCCCCTGCCTCGTTGATGATGTTGCAACTGTAATTTCCATAACTGTCCCTTGATAGGCTCCTGATTATATATTCTGTGGAGTCTTGAGCATCAAATTTTCCCGTCCGAAGAAGCTTGCTGCCCAATCGCCACTCAAAGGTCAAAACCCGAGTTGGGTAAGCCCTCAGCACCCGGCAGCTCATGGTCACACTTCGGCCCTGGCCTTGTCGAATCTCAAGGAACGTTGGCTCAACAGCAGGTGGGTCTGCAAGAGAAAAAAATGAGGGTGGTGGTGGTGAACACAAGGGGACACAGCAAACACACACCTCCTCCTGCCCTGATTCCCTCATATCTGACTAATTTTGCACTGAAACCTGAAAATAAACTCCCGAGTTAATCAGTTTAACAATCATTTCACCTCAAAAGATTAGTTAACGGAGCTGCTTTTGAAAACTATTTAGAAGTTACATTTGGTCCATGCAGACGAGCAGGTTGCTTGAAAAAATGGAAGGCACTTGTATTGCCTTCTTTCCCTCCCATTTTACTCTCTTCCCCAGGATAGCATGGCAGAGTTGCCAATAAAGCTGCTACCTTGACACAGGTATGGGAGGAGAACAGAGGAAGGTGTATATTTTGGAGCTTTGCAGCCACCAGTAAACTGAGTACAGCAGCCAAAGGAAGGCTGGTCGGTCCGAAAGAAAGAAAAAGAAGTATAGAGATCCAGCAAGACAGAACACAACATAAAAAGGTGCAAGAGCTCTACATGCTGGCCATTAAAAAAAAAGAAAACATCTCAAAGAGAGGGAACTTAAGACAGAACAGGCTTAAAAAAGAAACATTGATGCATACCAGTAATATAGAGCGTAGTATATAGCAAATTGTAACAGAGTATTAGATAATAGTAGTAGAATAGTAATAGTATAGTTATACTACCGGTAATAGTAATAGTATCGAGTATAACATCATAGTAATAATTGTCAAAGTAATTGTATTGACATAGCAACAGAACAGAATATAGCAAGAATTCACATATCATTTTTATATGATACTTTATAAAAAACCAAACATCTCACCCAACCCTATATAAAGATGTCAAATATAAAGAAACCAGATGTCCAAGGTCCAGTCCTTTTGTGTCTCTCTTGAGTCTGGGTCATACTAATTGTGTACTGTTAAGAAAAGAACCCATGGAAGTCTAAATGGTGATAACTAAGATTTTGAGTAACTGAAATTGAATTTGATTTTTAAAAAGTTCAGAAATGAGATGGGAGACCACCAATTAATAAATTAGTCTGGGAAGTAGAAAAATATTCTGGAAGATCAAAACAAACCCCTGTATTCCCCAATCTCTATGATATGTCTCTAAGAAGAATATCTGGGGGAGCACCTATTTCCAGTTGTTTCTACCCGCTCAGTATGTTCTGGCAGAGTGGGTGTGCTCCAGGTCCCCTGTATTAAACACCAAATATATTAATATTGGAATCCTGTGGGGCTAAAGAAGCATGCCTTAACACTGTGATGGCGAACCTATGGCACGTGTGCCACAGATGGCATGCGGAGCCATATCTTCTGGCACGCGAGCCGTTGCCCTAGCTCAGCTCCAGCACGCATGTGCGCACTGGCCAGCTGATTTTTGGCTCGCACGGAGGCTCTGGGAGGGCGTTTTCGGCTTCCGGAGGGCTTCCGGGGGGGAGGGTGTTTTTGCCCTCCCCAGGCTCCAAGAAAGCCTGGGGAGGGCGAAAAACGGGCCTACCGGGCCCACTGGAAGTCGGGAAATGGGCCATTTCCGGCCTCCGGAGGGCCTCCAGGGGGGCAGGGGAGGCCGTTTTCACCCTCCCCAGGCTCCAGGGAAGCCTCTGGATCCTGGGGAGGGCAAAAAATGGGCCTACCGGGCCCACCGGAAGTTGGGAAACGGGGGAGTGGGGGGTCGTGCGTGCATGCCTGGGGGGCAGGGCAGTGTGGGGGGGTCACGCGTGCATGCGCAGGGAGGTGGGGCAAGTGGGGGGCATTGAATTATGGGTGTGGGCATGCACGTGCGCATGTGATAGTGCACACACGTGCACTTTCGGCACGCAAGGGAAAAAAGGTTCGCCATCACTGCCTTAACAGATTAACATGATTATTTCATCCATAGAAGCCATGTTGTTTCATTCAAGAAGCCATATGCTTCCTTCAGACCATTTTTTAATTTGATTTGGTCTTGGCCTTGAGGGGTGGGGGACTTCTCAAAACCACTAGAAAATTCCTGGAAGTTTGGCATTAAGACAAATCACCCATTCAATAGACACATAGAAGTAAACATATTTACACATCAGAATTAGAGAATAACAATAGCAATAGCAATAGCACTTAGATTTATATACCGCTTCATAGTGCTTTACAGCACTCTCTAAGCGGTTTACAAAGTCAGCATATTGCCCCCAACAATCTGGGTCCTCATTTTACCGACCTCGGAAGGATGGAAGGCTGAGTCAACCTTGAGCCTGGTGAGATTCGATCTGCCAAACTGCTGGCAGCCGGTGATCAGCAGAAGTAGCCTGCAGTACTGCACTCTAACCACTGCGCCACCGCAACAAAGTTGGAAAGGACATTCTAGGTCATCTAGTCCAACCCTCCCGCCCAAGCAGGAGACCCTACACCATTTCTGACAAATGGCAGTCCAGTCTCTTCTTGAAAGCTTCCAGTGATGAAGCTCCCACAACTTCTGAAGGCAAGCTGTTCCATTGGTTGATTGTTTTCACTGTCAGAAAATTTCTCCTTATTTCCAGGTTGAATCTCTCCTTGTTCTGTTTCCATCCATTATTCCTTGTCTGGCCTTCAGGTGCTTTGAACCTTCTCAGTCACAAACCCTGCTCTCTGGAATAGGTATACATACCCCCTGCCCCACTTTCCCAGAGTTACAGAAAACCCTTAAGGCCTGGCTTTGATCCCAGATCTGACATTAATGTATTTGTGAAACACCTGTTGTGATTTCTTATTTTTATTGTGGTTGTTTTAATATTGGCTGTGTTGTTTTATATTTTTCAGTTTTGTGGTTTTTTTTTTTTAAGCCACTGGAATCTGCTGGAGTGGGGGGGGAGGGGAACGTAACAAATTTAAATAACTAAATAATAAAATCACCAGTAATGGAACTCAACCTGAAGACGACTTTACTTGAAAGAAGACAACATGCACAAACATTGCTATCAATTCAGTTCCAGGTTAATTTCAAGTTGCTGAATATGAACTTTAACACCCCAACTGATTGGTTGCCATATAAAGTTGTCCAGTGAGGCTGGTATTCACAGGAAAAGCTAGAGAAAATGCAACCATTACCATCAGAAGGCATTATAGTATGACATGAAGGCAGCAGAAGCCATTCCAAAAGGATTAAGGAAGTGAATAAAGCATGGATTTAACATTGAACTAAGTGTCCATGCTTGAAGCTACAACAGATCCCAATAGCTTTAAGTGTGCAATTGGGAAAACCAACTTTAAGCCAAAAGAAATGAGGAACCCAATCAAAGAAGCAGGAAGAGAGGTTCTCTGACCAATCCCAGATTCTAAGATAGAATTACCACTACCCTTATCTCTTACTCAATGAACACATCAGTTCAGATGCCAATCACAGAATGTTATTTAACTGGGTTTTAATGTTATATATGAGGTTTTTTGTGGTTTTTTTTTTGTTAGCACATCCTAGACATGGAAAAATGAGATGGACATTAAAATATTTAAATAACACAACTCAAATAAATTTTATTTTATTTTTTTTACCCGATGGCAACGAGATCCAGCTATTACCCACTTAAGCAAATAAGCTGCATTACCATTTCCAAGTGAAACTTCCAAATAGCCCATCCCCCTTGGAAATGACAATTATTAGCCACTCTAGGTTTCTGGACTACCTTTCATGGGAGTCAGCCTGCCATCTCTTAATGGTGAACCTGCCCAGTAGTGGGTTTCTCTTACCTTTGCTACCGGTTCGGGAATGGGAGCGTGCGGGCATGCGCACGCAATGCTTCTGTGCAGAAGCTTCAGCGCATGCACAGAGCATTTTTGATGATGTCTGGGCGGGTGGGCGGAGCCTCCCACCGCCACCGCTACCGGTTCGCCGAACCAGTGCGAACCGGTAGCAACCCACCACTGAACCTGCCCCATTTTTACTTGCTTTCAAGCTATTAATGGGCCAGAACCTCTACGCCTGCAGTGAAGCAAAGACCTCTGCAGTTATGTTACAAAGATCCAGTTTGAATGGCAGGCAAGAGATTTGATGATGTCCACTGTGCCTAGAGTTACAGGTCATTTGGATTCCTCAGGAGGAGGCTGATTAAAGTTCCCTCTTATTCTTTTTCCCTTACCTTTCCTCATCTAACAAAAAAAAAAAAAAAGACAAGAAATTTTAAGTAATTCTCTAGGTATTTTTTTTCTCTTTATGAAAAGTTGAGATTCAGTGTAGTTGCACTAAACAGCATAGGGCACATCTGGACAAGTTTTTTAATGAATTAATTCAATGCAAAAAATATTCCTTTTTATATATTAGTTTTTATTTTTATTATCAGTTATCAAACGCCTTGATGAAAACTCTTCTGTTTTTTCCAGGGAATGACAAATGTTGTGTACTTTTAAAATTACAAATTGGCCAACAGTTGTGTGAGAATCAGGGCCGGATTAAGACCCACCTAAGGAACTATATACAACTATATCAAATATAAATTTAAAAAATGTTCAACACTAAATAACAAGCAATATAAGAATATTATTTACTTATAAATAGGATAAGAGAAAAAAGGCAAATTTCCAACAGTTTTTAATGAATTTTTAAATGAAAATGATAGGAGAAAATGCACTCTATAAGGGAAATAAGAGGAAGGTTGTGAGGAAAAAATGCAAAAACTGAAGCTGGTAGTGAAAGGGTTAATGGAATGATAAGTAGGCAAAAGAACTCTGTGGCGCCCCCTTTCTCTTGGTGCTCTAAGCACATGCTTATTTTGCTTAATCCAGGCTGGTGAGAATGTATCCTATGATCTGGTTCTTCTAATTTTCCTGCGTTTTCCCCACTTCTGTTGAAATCCCAAGAAAAGATGATTCCTTTTTCAGACAGAAATGCAGACTTCAAAACGATGGAAAGATGGCTAATAGCAAAATAAAAAATAAAAAAAAATAAATGCAAATTTGCAGGAGAGAGAGAGAGAGAGAGAGAGAGAGAGAGAGAGAGAGAGAGAGAGAGAGAGAGAGAGAGAGAGAGAGAGAGAGAGAGAGAGAGAGAGAGAGAGAGAGAGAGAGAGACCAATTTTCAGCAGAGTAATAATCTAATATTCCCTCTGCCTCCCCCCTCTCTCTCTCCCTCTCTCTCCATCATTTCCTACAAAGCTCGATGAATAGTTTCACAGCCTTTCATACACAACTGACTGATTTTTCTAAAACTTATTACAAACAACTAATATCATTTATTTTTATTGATGTGTTGACCCCATAGATAGATTTACACCACAACAATCTATATCTAACCTGTTCTTTCGAGTTTCTTAATGATGTACTCATCCACCTTGCTGCTGCTGGTGCTTTTCTTCTTTTTCTTCCGAGCATTAGAGCCTTTTCCAGAGAGCTGAGCCTTTGCATAATGTTTCTGAAGTAGGATAACTCGAGTCTGGTCATTTGTGCCTCTGAATTGATTTGTTCAATGTCCATCCATTTATTTTCTTGGCTGTCCACTAGACTCTCGGGAGTCTTCTCCAACCCCAAAGTTCAAAGACATCATTGTTCTTCCTATTCTTTAAAGTCCAAATGTCACTTCCATAGAGTGTCATAGGGAATACTGTGGCTTGCAAAATTCTGAGGTCCAAATCTCAAATAAATAAAGTGATTGGGCCTGGCAGCTCTAAAATGGCTCCTGTCCCCTGAAATACTTATTTGGACCTCCATAGAATCTTCTTTATCTACATCTGCAAGGATAGTTCCTCATAAGATGGACTTTAAGTAAGCCATTAGAATCCATAATTATTTTTTTAACGACCCTGTAATCCCTTTCATTGGGGTGTAATCAGGCAACTGAAAAGAGCTCGAGACTTTACTGGCCAGATGTCTTTCCTGACACCCACACAGAGTTTGCAGCAGACAATAAAACATTGCACCCAGAGAGAGAAATGTCTGCCGCTACCTAGGATCGAACTCACAACCTCCTGATTGTGAGGTGAGAGCTCCACTTCTAGGCTACTACACTGCTCAATAGAATCCATAATATTACTGCACAAATTTTCACTCCATAATATTACTGCACAAATTGCTACTTTGGATCAATGTTTCAGTCCTTTGGTCTCACATAGTCCCATAGCTCACCAAGATTTTTATAGCTATAGAAGAACATTTCCCCAATCTCTCAAAATTATAATTTCCACCACGGATGAAATTTTGGGCTCATGGATAGGATATCTTGGCAAATATTCATCAGGATTCTAATAACTTCCATTTACCATTAGCCCAAACCTAGATGGGGATAACATGTAATAATCTTGATAGTTCTGAATTACAACTGCAATCAACCCTCACTTGGACCATCTTCCAACATCTAGAGCAGTGTTCGTGAACCTTTTCGGCACCGAGTGCTGAAATGGCGCGCGCATGCATGCGTTTTGGAAACCGGAAAAGCAGCCGCCCGGTGTACATGTGCGCACCGGTAAGAAGATCTTCCGGTTTCCGGCACACGCATGTGTGCGCCAGAAACCAAAAGACCAGGTGGCCGGTGCACATGCATGCGCCAGAAACAGGAAGATCTTCTTCCTGAGTGCTGAAATGGGGGTGCGCCCCCATTTCAGCACTCGGGAAGATCTTCCGGTTTCCAGTGCGCACATGCGCACCGGCCACCTGGTCTTCCGGTTTCTGGCACACATGTGCATGCAAAGACCAGCTGTCCAGTGTGCATGTGCACACCGGAAACCGGAAATCATCTTCCTGGCGCACACATGCGCACTGGGCGGCTGCTCTTCCAGTTTCCGGCGCTTCAAGGCATGTGAAGACCAGTTTGGCCAGCGCGCCGGAAACTGGAAGAGCAATGGGCGATGGCTCACGTGCCTGGAGAGATGGCTCTGCGTGCCACTTCCAGCACGCGTGCCATAAGTTCGCCATCACAGATCTAGAGCACTCCAGATTGGGTTTCAGCAGCATAAAATACATACAATAGATTCATTCACTGTATCCTATTATGTAATAATGGATCTATAAATACTACCTTTTGCTACATCCTGATTAATCATTACAGCTATGTACTTGCTTCTGGTATTAACACCCACAAAAAGTCATTCATTCTGTCCAGGCCCTATGACTTATAATTACTACAGAGAAACAAAGACCTAAAGTAAATAATCAGAAATGTCTTAAACTGAACAAGTAAAAAGAAAGTAAATAATTGTGGTTTATGTGGTTCTCAGGAACAATCTACCAGAAGACAAATGAAGAAGTGCAAAAGACAGCAAATCATTTGTTTTTAATCTACAGTTTGCAGTTAATAGCATTCATATATAAGATTAGAGTAACCTGGATGACTAAATAATCTCTTTTTCAAAAAGTTTCTGGTGGTAGGAGGATATAGACTTACCAGCAGCTAGCCAGTTTAAAATACAATACCGGTATATAGAGAGGTCCTTGGTACTCTCTGAGTTTGGTTGCTTACTTGCAGATGTTTCATTATACAATTTTGTAACAGCATAAGTGTATGGAGCATGGGGTTTTCTCCCTGTTTATATCCAATAGCTTGCCCTGCCCGTGGGGTGTGGTTTTACTTTTGGTAGTTCCTTGATTAGAGTACTGTTTTCTGCTTGTCTGGTATTAATCCCTTCTTATCTGGGTCAGCTGTTGGAGGGGATATGTTCTGGTCTTTTTGTTTCCTTTTTAGCTTCTTGTTATCTCTCTTGAATTGTCTCTTTTGAATGAAGAGCAACAAAGATGATTAGGGGACTGGAGGCTAAAGCGTATGATGAATGGTTATGGGAACTGGGTGAGTCTAGTCTAACAAAGAGAAGGAATGGGGATGACATTATAGCAGTTTTCCAATATTTGAGGGGCTACCACAGAGAAAAAGGGGGCAACCTATTCTTCAAAGCACCTGAGAGCAGGACAAGATGGAAACTTATCAAGGAGACATCCAACCTAGAATTAAGAATAAATTTCCTGTGAGAACAAATAATCAGTGGAACAGCTTGATTCCAGAAGTTGTGGTTTCTCCATCATTGATAGTTTTAAAGAGGAGATTGGACAGCTATTTGTCTGGAATGTTATAGGGTCTCCTGCTTGAGCAGCGGGTTGGACTAGAAGACCTCCAATGTCCCAACTCTGTTATTCTATAATTCTGATGTGTAAATATATTTACTTCTATGTGTCTATTTCAGTGATGGCGAACCTTTTTTGGTTCGCGTGCCAAAAGGAGGGCGCGGGGGGCGCGCGTGCGTGCCCACACCCATAATTCCATGCGTCCCCCCCTGCGCATGCGCACGTGACACCCCCCCGCTCCCGGCACGCAATGGCACACCCGTTTTTCGCTCTCACCTTTCTAGGAGCCTGGGGAGGGCGAAAACGGCCTTCCCCCCTACCCGGAGGCCCTCCGGAGGCCGGAAACATTCCATTTGCCAACTTCCGGTTGGACTGGAAGTCCCATTTTTTTTTGCTCTCCCCAGGCTTCAGAGCCTTTCTAGTAGCCTGGGCAGGGCGAAAACGGCCTTACTCATCCCCCCCAGGCCCTCCGGAGGCCAGAAATGGCCCGTTTCAAGTTGGGAAATGGAACGTTTCCGGCCTCCGGAGGACCTCCGGAGGACCTCCGGAGGAGTGGGGAAGGCCGTTTTTGCCCTCCCCAGGCTCCTAGAAAGGCTCTGGAGCTTGGGGAGAGCAAAAAACGGGCCTTCCCCACCACCTCCAGAGGCTTGAAACAGCCTGTTTCCCGACTCCCAGTGGGCCCAGAAGGCCCGAAAATCAGCTGGCCGGCATGCGCATGCACGCCGGACCTGAGCTCGCGTGCCCGATATGGCTCCGCGTGCCACTTGTGGCACGCATGCTGTAGGTTCGCCATCACGGGTCTATTTAATGGCTGATTTATCTTAATGCCAAACTTCCAGGAATTCCCTAGTGGTTTTGGGAAGTCCCTTGCCAATTAAGGCAAAAACCAAATCAAATTAAAAAATGGTCTGAAGGAAGCATATGGCTTCTTGAATGAAACAACATGGCTTCTATGGATGAAATGATCATGTTGCTCCACGTCGTGTTTTGGAGCCCCACTTAGCTTTTTCTAAGAAGAATGGTGAGATAATTTAAACTGTGAGGTCTGTTTTCTTGCAGATTTCATTACCCAACTAGGTAACATCATCAGAAGTTACTTACTTGGGTAATGAAACATCTGCATCTGCAAGAAAACACCATCTACAAGAAAACACCAAGCTCTGAGAGCACCAAGGACCCCACAGTTCAACCCTGAGCTACAAATATTCTCTTCAATTAGGACTTAAACTGCTTTCAAGCTAGATATCTTTGACAAATATGGTTGTGAGCAAAAGGCAGCCACCCTGTAGCCTCCTCTAGATCAGGGGTCTCCAACCTTGGCAACTTTAAGCCTGGAGGACTTCAACTCCCAGAATTCCCCAGCTGGCTGGGGAATTCTGGGAGCTGAAGTCCTCCAGGCTTAAAGTTGCCAAGGTTGGAGACCCCTGCTCTAGATCACTTGCCAACAGACCTGACTAGTACTGGGAAGAAAGCAAAACAACACATAGAACATAGAATAACAGAGTTGGAAGGGACCTTGGTGGTCTTCTAGTCCAACCCCTTGTACAGTTAGGAGACCCTATCACAATTCCAGACAAGTGCTGTCGAATCTCTTCTTAAAAACCTCCAGTGATGGAGCCCTCACAACTTCCAGAGGCAAGCTATTCTAGTAGTTAATTGTTCTCACCATTAGGAAATTTCAGAGATCACCAAAGTTGGGGTGACAAGCTCTTTGGAGGAAAGAAGATGGCTCTCTTCCAAATGTCTCACCAATGGCTTCATGCGCCGAAGTATACTCTGTGGGGAATCCCAAAGCTGCCAAATCTAGAAGCACTTTGATAAGCATGGAGAAGAAGGGTAAATGAACCTTCTCCTGCAGCAGTGTCTTGAAACAGCTGGTGACCATTGTATTATTTCACTGAGGTAAACTGGTGACCTCTCTATTTTGGAAAAAATGAATCTGCCTCCAAGGTACATATTGATTCAATGAAGCAAACCTAAGTCACTTTGTGCAACCTAGTAAATATCATACTGGAAACAGTCTGGCTCAGCAAAAGTAATTTGCAGTTGTGCACTGCAGACATCCCATCAAAACTAATTTGTGTATTCCTTGCCATTCTAGAGGACCAAACTATTAAAAATAAGTTTGTTTCATTCTGTTTCTGCTGCTACAAGGTAAAATAGATAATATGACTTATGCTATGAGATGAAAGTCAATAGCCTCTGGATTGGAAAACAAAGCAGAGATAGTTGAAATTCCTCCTGGGTGAAACCTGAACTCTCCTTATTTGAACTACCTTATATCCCTACAAGACTTGAACTTGGGGCCACACAATGGAAAATTAAAGACCAGCCAATTCTTTGTCCTGTGCTCTCTCTACAAGTTATAAATTGAAGGAGGGACTGTGAGGTATGTCTCAACAAAATATTATATACATAGGATTCCAAGTTTTTGAGTTACAAAACCATAAAAGACCTTTCTCTGCCTGAGATTGTAGACAGAAAATGCTAGCTTAATCAACCAATCTTCACACTTAGGATAGGAATTTCCATACATTTATTCATGTGCTGTTTCCATAGCAACTCGCAATCCATTTTTGGAACATACCTGCTTTTATGCAGGTATAAAAAGCAGGGAGATATACCTGCTTTTATGCAGCTATATCTCCCTGTCATAGCACCTTTTTTTCCTCTCTCTTAATCATTTTACCCTGTTCTTCATCTTAAGTAAAAGTTGTTGTTCTAAGCCTACCCATGTGATTCATATTTTGAATCACCTTTTACCTATTATTTCCTTCTGACTCATCTCCAATCTCATTCCAGGTTTGATCTCCAGATTTCCCCCATTAACTCTGCTTGGTTACATTTAGGATACCACCTTCAGATCAATCTTTGAACAAGCCTAGAGGAGATTAGGTTGAAAGGCTGAGGCTGATCAAACAACCGCCAAGGATCCTCAAGGCTGAGTAAGAATTTGAATCTGAATCATCGTATTTATAGAGCATTGTTCAGCTGAAGGATGCATAAAATTTTAGTGGAGGAAGGCTACTTTAACTTCTGAAAGAAGCAAAGAACTGCAGGGGGTTGATATCAGCAGGTATGGATGAAAGTTTTGTTTTTCTTTAGTTTTGGCGAGTTCTTTTCTCTATTCAAAGCTACATCATTCCCATTTTGTTGATAAATTGCTCTTCTTCTGTAGATTATTATTCTGTCAGACCCCTAGTCAAATGTAGGTGAACCTGTGATGAGCATGAAAACTAAACTAGTACTTTCTCCAAGTAATACTATCTTGCAGTGTGTAGTTCAAAAGATACACATAATACATTTTTAATTTAATCAAGTATGAACATTCCTTTTTAATGAAGGCTGGAGAAGGAGAAGGAGACTAGACTGCACTCGTAATTGAAACAGTTTCTGAACACTTTCTCAGAACAGCATTGTACAGGTAGTCCTTGACTTACAACAGTTCATTTAGTGACCATTCAAAGTTACAATGACACTGAAAAGAGTGACTTATGACTGTTTTTCACACTTATGACCATTGCAGCATCCCCATGGTCACACAATCTAAATTCAGATGCTTGGCAACTGGTTCATATTTATGACGATCTATGTCCTGGGCATGCGATCAGCTTCTGATAAGCAAAGTCAATGGGGAGTCCTGATTCACTTAACAACCATGTCACTAACTTAACAAATGCAATGATTCACTCAACAATTGTGGCAAGAAAATTTGTAAAATGTGGCAAAACCCACTTAACAAATGTTTCACTTGGCAACATAAATTTTGGGCTCAATTGTGGTTGCAACTCAAGGACCACCTGCAATTTAATCCATTTAGAGGCTAGAGAAGGCTGACGGTGGTATTATTCGTCACACAGTCAGCCTGATGTTCAGACTGGATTTGGCATTTTTACCCACCTATCAAATCCTTCCCAAGACCTGGGATAGGCAGATGTTGATGTTTGATGGTGTTAGCAGTATCGTGCAGGATATAAGCCATTCTGAGTGAACTTGCCTTTTGCAATTGATTGATGGCAATTTTGTCTCAACACCGATGATGTTCAGTGCTCCAGTTGTTCTGGGATTGCACTTAAGGCACTTATTACTATTGGTACTACCTTTGGTTGTTGTATTTTGGGGTGGGTTTTTTTTGCCAGTGTCCTTCTATTTCTATTTGCAGGTCTTTGTATTTTATCTCTCCAGTTCTTTCTCTTCTATTCTGCTGTCTCCAGGTATTATTATTATTATTATTATTATTATTATTATTATTATTTCTATTATTGTTGTAATTAGTAATTTTTTAAGGAGGATAAAAACGAGTCATTAGTCATGGGAAAAAAGTGAGCCTGAATAGCCCAAGATTTATCTTCAAAGAAGAAATGAAAGTATTATGAGCCAATGAGAAACACACATAAAAAGCAAATAACCGGTTACCAATGTTGCTCCCAGTCTGATATTTTGGGAGTGATAGCACAGATTATAGTCACTGGTTTCCTGGCCTCAAAATATCAAACATAGGAGCAGTACGTAGGAGGAGAAAAAAACCAAAATGTCCTTTTAGTCCCTTACCTTCCCCTCCAAAAACATTATTGTACAGTGATTTGGGTTCCTCAGCTGCTCATTCTTCAGGCAACAGAGTAATTTCAGGTCTGCTTCAATCAGAGGTTACAAACATTGCTGTTGATATCAGAGTAATCTCAGCCAAGAATTGCATTCGGCTATTTCTCAGAAGCTGTACTATTTGATATCTTGCACTTTTGAAAGACTCATTCTTGTGCCAAATCAACAGCTCCTTTATTTAAAATAACACTGCAGAATGTCTGTGCTCTCTTCCCAGTGAAAAAACCCCCACCTGTCACTCAGTTTTAAAATGACAAGCAGGCAGCAGACCTACCTCACAGGGAGATTTGCAAAGGAGGAAGATTAATGATCAGGTTCACACATTGTCCTAAGTTTATAAGTGACCTGTTTTCAATCAGAATAGAGCTGGAAGAACCTTCGAGGTCTTCTAGTCCAATCCCCTGCTCAAGCAGGAGACCCTATACCCGTGATGGCGAACCTATGGCACGCGTGCCACAGGTGGCACACGGAGCCATATCTGCAGGCACGCGAGCCGTTGCCCTAGCTAAGGTCCAGCGCGCATGTGCGCGCCGGCCAGCTGATTTTTGGCTGGCCCCGCCCAGCCACCCCTCCCCTCCCAGGAGTCTCCACAGGGCCCGTTTTGGATGCCAGGTAAGTACAGGGCTCACGCAGAGGCTCTGGGAGGGCGTTTTCGGCCTCTGGAGGGCCTCTGGGGGGTGGGGGAGGCCGTTTTTGCCCTCCCTAGGCTCCAAGAAAGCCTCTGGAGCCTGGGAAGGGGGAAAAATGGGCCTACTGGAAGTCTGGAAACGGGCCATTTCCAGCCTCCGGAGGTTTCAGGGAGGCCTGCTAGGCCCAAAATAGGGCGCGGGTGTGTGTGTCGTGCACATGTGTGGGGGAGCGCGGGGGGTTGTGCGTGCATGCGCGGGGGTGGGGCAGCGTGGGGTGGTTGCGTGCGCATGCGCAGAGGGGTGGGGCACGTGCGGGGCATTGAATTATAGGTGTGGGCATGCACGTGCACGAGAATTTCGGCACCCGAGGGAAAAAAGATTCGCCATCACTGCCCTATACCATTTCAGAAAAGTGACTGTCCAGTCTCTTCTTAAAAACCTCCAGTGATGAAGCACTCACAACTTCTGATGGCAAGCTATTCCACTGGTTAATTGTCCTCACTGTTAGGAAGTTTCTCCTTAATTCCAGGTTGCTTCTCTCTTTTATTAGTTTCCAACCATTGTTTCTTGTCCTGCCTACAGGTGCTTTGGTAAATAAGTTGACCCCCTTCTTTGTGGCAACCTCTTAAATACTGGAATACTGCTATTATGTCCCCCTTAGTCCTTCTTTTCTCTATACTAGCCAAACCAAAATCCTGCAACAGTTCATGTTTTTGTCTCCAGGCCTTTAATCACGTTAGTTGCTCTTCTTTGCACTGTTTCCAAAGTTTCAACATATTTTTTGTAATGTGATGATCAAAACTGGATGCAGTATTCTAGGTGTGACCTTAATAAGCTTTATAAAGCAGTACTAAAGCTTTATAAAGCAGTACTAATACTTCACGTGATTTTGATTCTGTGCCTCTGTTTATACAACCAAGGGTTGTATTAGCTTTTTTGGCTGCTGCCACACACTGCTGGCTCATGTTTAAGTGATCATCCACTAGGACTCCAAGGTCCCTCTCACAGTTATTGTTTTTGAGCCAGGTTTCGCCTAATCTGTACTTGTACCTTTGGTTTTTTCCTGCCTAAGTGTAAAACCTTTCTTTTCTCTACATTAAATTTCATTTTGTTGGAAAGGGCCCATTATTCAAGTTGGTCAAGATCTTTTTGGATCTTGAGCCTATCTTCTAGGGTGTTAGCTATTCCTGCCAGCTTAGTGTCATCTCCAAATTTGATGACTTCCCCTTCTATTTCCTCATCTAAGTCATTTATGAAGATATTGATGAGTACTGGGCCAAGGTGGAACCTTGTGGTAATCCACTGCTTAATTCCCTCCATGTAGATGTAGTTTTGACTTAATGAGATAGGCGAAATGGGGCAATTTGGCATGTTCAACAAACCATGTCTACAACAAGCAACAACCCATTCATTGGAGACTTAAAACTTTTGGCCCTTAGAGAAGTACTTTAAAAAGAGTTACAGAACCAATTTGCTGTAGCGGCTTAGGCACCGGACTAGAAACCAGGAGACTGTGAATTCTAGTACACCATTAGTCACAAAAGTGCCTGAGTGAGCTTGGGCCAGTCATTCTCTTAGCTCTAAGAAGGAAGGAATGGCAAACCACTTCTAAAATTTTTCCAAGAAAACTGCAGGCTTTCTAGGCAATTCCCAGGAAGGCACGTGTACACACACAGATACACACAATGAGAAGTATTCAGCAGGTACAGATTTTCTATTTCAACAATCCAGTTTGTGATATTAACAGTTAGTAACCCTTACTGTCAGATGGGCCTTCTATAATAAGGATAAATTTGCACCTTAATAATGCCTACAAACCTTTGGACAATGATACTCAACCACAGTGTCCTACAGGTGCATGGTCTTTGCTTGCCCTTTGCTTGCCATTACCGTCAACTGTGACCCTTAAAATAACATGTGAAGAGACTCTGAAACAGGATTTGCAAGCTTACAGTCTATTTAGCCACTAAGCATGGGGGTGGGTAGGGAGAATCAAGACTGCATCTCTGACAGTTGGAAAGCAGGCATGCTTAGAACTTCTCACTGCAATTTTCAAAGGCTGAATGCAGAAAATAATTTTCCAGAACCTATATCATGTTCTTCCCAGTTCTTAAGCTGATTTGCTCTATAAATTCCTGCAAGAACATAATTGCTTCAGAAGCTAAACAAAAACAAACAAAAACTGCTTCTTTCTAAATTGTGTTAAATGTAAGGTAAGTTCTGGGCCCATATTTAGCTTTTTTTTTTTTTTGCTGGAAAAAAATGAAAACCTAGCTGTGTTCACGCAGCAGCTGTTGAAAGCATTGGCTAGGCATCTGGAACCAGCTGCAATTTCCACACCTTTTGGAAATGCTGACCCAGAAGTGTGAATCAACAGCATAAGCACATTGGGTGGATGTAGGCACATCGTCCCTAATTTTAAATGCTTGTAAGAGGAATTTGTCTCATTTCTATCAAGCACAAAAAAACAACACAGTTCTAGGCTGCATAAACAGAGGGATAGAATCAAGATCACGTGAAGTGTTAATACCACTTTATAATGCCTTGGTAAGGCCACATTTGGAATACTGCATCCAGTTTTGGTCGCCACGATGTAAAAAAGAAGTGGAGACTCTAGAAAGAGTGCAGAGAAGAGCAACAAAGATGATTAGGGGACTGGAGGCTAAAACATATAAAGAACGGTTGCTGGAACTGGGTATGTCTATTTTGATGAAGGACTAGGGGAGACATGATAGCAGTGTTCCGATATCTCAGGGGTTGCCACAAAGAAGAGATTCTCCAAAGCACCTGACGGTGGGACAAGAAGCAATGGGTGGAAACTAATCAAGGAGAGAAGCAACTTAGAATTAAGGAGAAATTTCCTGACAGTTAGAACAATTAATCAGTGGAACAGCTTGCCTCCAGAAGTTGTGAATTCTCCAACACTGGAACCATTTGTCTGAAGTGGTGTAGGGTTTCCTGCCTAAGCAGGGGGTTGGACTAGAAGACCTCCAAGGTCCCTTCCAACTCTGTTATTCTATTCTATTCTAAATTATAGATGGGATTTTCCCTCCATTTCCCTTTGAATAGAAGAACAAAAGATTAGATTACGTCCATCTTAGTTTAGAATTTTGTTTTTCACCGTAATCTATCTGATGCTTCTTGGGTGTTCAGTTCCAGGGAAGGAGGACAAACTATAACTTTGCTGGTCCCAATGAAGATGGTTGTCTACTGACAAAATCAATTCATCCCCCCCCCCCCGCCAGCAATAGTGAAAAGTACTTCTCTTGAATGTATGCACATCACAGCTTCATCCTGCATGATAATAAATCTCTCTCTAGAAATACAATGCATAGTCAGAAGCTTAGCTGTGGAAGATTCAAGGATGAGTGTCAGATACATAAAATGCTTTTATTGCAGATGTGGGGGGGAAAAAAGCACTTACGAAGATAAGCTACTGCAGAATTTAGGAATCAAGCAATATTTAGATTTGAGCTCCAGGGTTTAAACCTTATTTACTGTTATAGAGT
This sequence comes from Thermophis baileyi, assembly GCA_003457575.1. NCBI lineage: Eukaryota > Metazoa > Chordata > Lepidosauria > Squamata > Dipsadidae > Thermophis > Thermophis baileyi. The sequence continues at coordinate 1,885,342 of QLTV01002698.1, forward strand.
AATATTCTTCTGTCTTGGAAGTTGAAACACTGCATAATAATTTGATAATGGTTAACTTTGCTTCTATCATTCCATAGACTGTTTTATACATTGTCTTTTATGATTTAAACTTATCCTGTTCTTTTTTGAGAATCTCATAAACCCTATGCAACTTCTCTGGTCTTCTCCTTTTTGACCCACTCTCACTTCCTGCTTTTGTGATTTGATCCTGATTCATTCTTTTTATAAGACCAAATCATTTCTATGTACTTCTTTTGTAGTGGTTACTCATTTTACATTCAGGCCACTTTCATTTAGGACCCATTCATTCTTGACCTTATTGCTTCACGTTTGGCCAGACAACTTCTTAAGTAGTTCATTTTAACTGCACTCAACTTACTTTTATGTTTCTTCCAATATTCCTATGTATCTATTTCTGGAACTGAGCAAAAGCAGGGGTGTCAAACTCGATTTCATTGAGGGCTGCATCAGGGTTGTGTTTGACCTCGGGGGGGGGGGGGCGTGGTGGGCAGGGCAAGGATGGGCATGGCTAGCTCAACGTCACTTTGTGTCGGGGCACCTGTGATGGCCTGAGCGCTCTGCCAGTGAAAACAGGGTCCTGAGCTCAGTTTTGAGCTGCGACGGCCTCCTGAAACTCTCTGCCAGCAAAAACGGAGCTTGGGAGAGCTGCACGCGGAGTTCGGGAAGGCTGCATGTGGCCCTCCCAAGCTCTGTTTTCATTGGCAGAGGCATTGAGGGCCGGTCCTTCACTGTTTCCAGGGCAGCCCCGCGGGCCAGATCTAAGCACCCCGCAGGCCAGATTTAGCCCATAGCCTTGAGTTTGACACCCTTGTCCTAAAGGCAGGCATCTTTACATATTATCGCTAATATTCTCCCAGTTTTTGCCTCCTTATATTACGCCATTCATTTCCCCATCTTCAATACACACTCTATCAAGGTAGACAAATTAACTTGCTCTTTCTTTTCACATTTACCAATTTGTGATTGTTCACTCCATTTTTTTTTGCAAACTCATCTACTTTGATACCTGTACTTTCAGACCTATTTATATATATATATTAATTTCACAATACACATAGGTTATACACCGCAACAAACAAATTAGGTTGTCAGGCCTGGAAGCTTTTACAGGTAGTCTTCAAATTATGAACCCACAATTGAGCCCAACATTTATGTTGCTAAGCGAGACATTTGTTAAGTGAGTTTTGCTCCGTTTTAAGACCTTTCTTGCCACAGTTGTTAAGTGAATCATTGCAGTTGTTACATTAGTAACCCGGTTGTTAAGTGAATCTGGCTTCCCCATTGATCAGAAGATCGCAAAAGGTGATCACATGACTCCGTGACATTGCAACCGTCATAAATATGAATCAGTTGTCAAGCATCTGAATTTTGATCATGTGACCATGGGGATGCTGCAATGGCCATAAGTGTGAAAAATGGTCATAAGTCACTTTTTTCAGTGCCGTTGTAACTTTTGAATGGTCATTAAATGAACTGTTGTAAATTGAGTACTACCTGTACTTAAGAACTCAGCATTGTCTGCATATACATATGAAATTCATTTCTCCAATAAGTTGATCTCTATGTCACAACAAGGATTTTTGAACATTCATCCATAAATACATTAAACAACCAAATAGGACATCACATATGCTTGCTACAATACTCCCTCTTTGGTATTGTATCATTTGCTAAGCACTTCATTCATGTTCATACATGCTTTGCTTCCTTTTTATATATATCTGAGATGGCATTCAGCAACAGTCATGAAAATATTCCATAATTCTAAACCTATTCACTGTATCATACACTCGCTAAACTAACAAACATACAATAAATATTTCCTTTCTCACATTTGTTCATTTTTCAATGGCCTCTGAAGAGCATCTGAACATCCCTACATGGCAGAAAACTGCACTGGGTTTCCAAAATTTTGCTCATTGTCAGCTTCTGTTTACTTTCAATCAAAATGCTGCCAAATACATTTCCAGGCATACTTAACAAACAGCCCCTTTATAATTATACAACATAAATGTTGCATGGCTGCTATTTATTGGTAAATTAATTTCTGGCTAATATAATTTGAATGGTTACATTTCACTGCCTATGCTCTAGTTCCTTCATAGCAATTCTGAAAGTAAATGTGGCATCAGATCCTTGCAAACTGATTATGTGAACATCATTCCAAAGCATAATTTTTCATACTTCCTAATTACTGTTACTTTCACTGTGGCACCCGTTAATACAACTCTTTTCGCTGAGTTCAAAGTAGTTTCCATGTCCTCTTTCCTTATGTCCACTTTTACTTTGATTCTGTTGGGATCTTCTAATATATTTTTGTGCAAGATTTACACTTCTTCTTCTGCATTCTACTCATTCTACTTTCACTTTTCTTTCCCCTACCAATAAATGGTCTGCTCCACATTTGAAACCTCTCTTCAACCTTGTCTTCTTCACTTATTCCCTCCACTTTTCATCATAAAAATCCAATAAACCATGCTATTCTGTAATTTCTCCCATGTATTAGGAGTATATTTTGTAATCTGCATCTATGTAAATCATTCAATCAAGGAAAACAGATATTTTTATAAGTAGATGCCCATTATTCATGCTTCATGAATGCTTTATACTTCAGTCTTCTGTATTTGTCATGCCCCAACATACGATCTTTATATACTACTAGCTGATGACCCGGCGCTGCCCGGGTATTTTTTCATCCTAATCCCCCCCGCCTCCCGCGCATGTGCACACGATCCCCCTGGGGCCCGTTTTGGGCCTAGTAGGCCTCCCTGCAGCCTCCTGTGAGCCAAAACCGGCTGCAGGAGGGCCGTGCCGCACCCCGCACCCCATTTTTAGCCTAGTACGCCTCCCTGCAGCCAAAACGGGCCGCAGGGGGGGGCTGGCGCCGCACCCCCTGCGCTCCCCCTGCCCATGCACGGCAGAGACCTGAATATCAGCTGGCCGGTGGGAGGTGCACGCGCATGCGGGGTGGAGCTGAGCTGGGCTCTGTGTGCCACCTGCGTGCCAGGACACACACACACACACGCACACAATAAATCCCTGAGCTGGGCCCTGCTGCCCCTCATCCACCCCTGCTGAAATAGGCTGGGTCTCCCCTGTGGCCTCCATACCTGTTTTGCTCGGTTGGGGTGGTCCCATCCTTCGTGCGATGATTTGGGGCAAAGGACAATCCTGGGAACACGGGCCGAAGCTGTTTCCTGTGAGTTTGGGCTGCCGCAGTGAGGTGGGGGTGGGTGGGCTTAGGCCGTGGTGCACTTAATCAAAGCCCTGTGTACTGGCCTAATCAGGTTCCCTTTGCTTCGTAGGCCTACTGTGTGAGGCAAGCCTAGGCCTGAGTTGGGGCGAAGGATGATCCTGGGAACACAGGACGAAGCTGTTTCCTGCGAGATCTGGCCGCCGCAGTGAGGTGGGGGTGGGCGATCTGCTTAGGCCATGGCACGCTCAATCGAAGGCCTCTGTACTGGCCTAATCAGGCTCCCTTTCCCCTCCCATGACATCATGAACAAATGTCGCTCTAGGACGCCGCACTTGCTCTCCTTAAAGGCTCAGGCGTTCCAGAGTTATGCTGGAACACACACACACAAACACACAGAGACACAAACACACACACACCGAGGGGTGTTAGGGGCGTC
>QLTV01002698.1:1889497-1903226 GCA_003457575.1 Thermophis baileyi
TTTGTCTCTTGAGAAACCTATATGCGGGTCAAGAAGCAACAGTGAGAACTGGACACGGAACCACTGATTGGTTCAAAATTGAGAAAGGAGTTCGGCAAGGCTGTATACTGTCACCCTGCCTATTTAACTTATATGCAGAGCACATCATGAGAAAGGCGGGGCTAGATGAATCAAAAGTTGGAATTAAGATTGCCAGGAGAAATATCAACAACCTCAGATATGCAGATGATACCACTCTAATGACAGAAAGTGAAGAGGAACTAAAGAGCCTCTTGATGCGGGTGAAGGAGGAGAGTGCAAAAGTTGGCTTAAAACTCAACATTAAGAAAACTAAGATCTTAGCAATAGCAATAGCACTTAGACTTATATACCGCTTTATAGTGTTTTACAGCCCTCTCTAAGCGGTTCACAGAGTCCGCCCCCAACAATCTGGGTCCAATCTTGGCATCCATCCCTCTCAATTCCTGGCAAATAGATGGGGAAGAAATGGAGGTAGTGACAGATTTTATTTTCCTGGGCTCCAAGATCACTGCAGATGGGGACTACAGCCAAGAAATTAAAAAATGCTTGCTCCTGGGGAGGAAAGCTATGGCAAATCTAGACAGCATACTAAAAAGCAGAGACATCACCCTGCCAACAAAAGTGCATATATACATATACATTATATACATATGATTATAATGACAGTGATGATGATGTTTGTTCGTATGTTAAAACCTTGGACACCTAGAGAGCACACTCCTCAAGATATAAAAGAAATGTATGATATAAAACAATAAAAAATATTATTAAAAAAAAGTGCGTATAGTCAAGGCTATAGTTTGCCCAGTTGCAATGTATGGCTGTGAAAGTTGGACCATAAGGAAGGCTGAGCACCAAAGAATTGAGGCCTTTGAACTATGGTGCTGGAGTATACTCCTGAGAGTCCCTTGGACTGCAAGGCAATCAAACTGGTCAGTCCTAGAGGAGATCAACCCTGACTGCTCTTTAGAAGGCCAGATCCTGAAGATAAAACTCAAATACTTTGGCCACCTAATGAGAAGGAAGGACTCACTGGAGAAGAGCCTAATGCTGGGAACGATTGAGGGCAAAAGAAGAAGGGGATGACAGAGAATGAGGTGGCTGGATGGAGTCACGGAAGCAGTCGGCGTGAGCTTAAATGGACTCTGGGGGATGGTAGAGGACAGGAAGGCCTGGAGGAACGTTGTTCATGGGGTCGTGATGGGGCGGACACAACTGCCTAAGAGCAGGGAGAATCAAGTTCTAGCCCCACTTGAGCCACCGAAACTTCCTAAGAGAGGCATATCTCTATCTCGTAGTGTCATGCCCCAGCATATATTTTTTATAGAGAGTTGTTGCTCTCTGGCCCCATCTAGTGGCCGGAGTGACAAATACCAAGTATATTGTTTGAAGCTGACCCAACCTCTTTACCCATTAGCCCGCACTCTCAAAACAAGTGCATGCTGGGAAGCCAGACTCCATTTCCTTTAGCATTTGGAGAAGGCAGAAGCACAAGAAGAATCCATCTTAATCTGTGGCACATGGTCATCCAAGGACAAACCCACATCCCACACACAGAGCATTGCTGGTGAGATTTAAATTGCTTGTATTTATTAATTGTTATGGTCAGCAGTAACTCGATACTGTCTATCTTGTATTTGGTTCTCATTGTATGTATCCCTATTTTCCCCAGTTTCACCATATCCTGTTCTTTCAATAAAGCATTCAGATCTATGCACACAGTCTGTTTTATTGGAGGATAGGTGGGTTTAGCTGCATGTCGAGCTGCACACAGACTAACGTGTAGTGAGGACAGAACAGTATTTCTCACCTCATTCTCATGTATCCACTTAACAAAATCATTTTTCCTCCACATTACATATATTCTGAATTTTACCCCAAATCCACCCGCTCTGGAAACTGGATATTGTGTGAGCAAGCTTTTGGTCTAATTCAGCATAGTCCGTCTGTTCTTTATCTATAAGAACAGAAGGACTATGGTGAATTAGACCAAAACATCTGTTAAAGGAACAGGATTGGCTGCGTTCTTCAGGCTGAAAAGGAATAGTATGTCTGTTTGTATATTATTGGATGATGGGTGATTTCCTCTCAATAGTTTTTTTTTTGGCTGTAATTGGCTGCCTGTGTTAATCCATCAGTGTTTCAAAGTGTCACCAACCATATGGGCTGTTATGATTCCCATGGGAACTTCTCCTATGAAGACAGCAGCCTTATGTACCCAGGTGATCTAATGGCCAATTTCAATGCAAATACTTTGACAAGTTACCTAATTGCATGGGAACCAAACATGAGGAAGAAGCTCTGTGGTGAAAGATACACCAGAAGGATAATGAGCTACGCCATCAGATTACATACAGCATGAATATTTTATCTGGCTAAATAAATACTCCTCAGAGTATCATGGGATTGTCCATGTGGTGTTGCTCTTGCATTCTCAAATTATTTGAAAACAACAAAAGATGTAAGAAACTTCCTTTGAGTAAATATGAACCTTTTATTTGCTGAATTAGCCACAAATCACAAAGGGACATGTATGGGTGTGTGTCAAGAGAAGTTGTGTGTGTGTGAGAGAGAAAAAGAGGTGTGTGTGTGAGAGAGAGAAAGAGAGAGAGAGAGAGAGAGAGAGAGAGAGAGAGAGATCTGTTCTCAAGAGACTATGATTTGCCACAGTGACAGACTTCTTTAAAGTTCCATGAAGCCTGCATAATTTATGGCTCTTCAAAATAGCTCACTCCATAGCCCATGTTTTATGCATTATTTCTCCATCCATACTTCATACTTTGGTTGAGGTAGTTTGCATAGCGGAGACATATTGCTCTAAAATAGTAATGCATCATTTGATGCTGGTACAATCACTTCACTTTGCATTCTTGGCCAGGGTCAGTGGTGGTTGAAAGAAAAGAAAAATAAAACTTTTACTGGATAGGGGGGGGAAATGAAATAAAACAAAACATGTTTCCACAATGCAAGTAAACCCATGGAGATGGCTGTATTCCAACATGTAACTCCAACCAGGTGAATGAGGGCATGAAAATAAAAATGAAAGAATGTAGGCAAAGAGTGAGAGAAAAGAAATGACAGACTTATGTAAGCATTGCCAATGGAAAAAATACTCAAAAACTGTTTCCTAACTTTTACAGCCTTTCTACAACCTCAAAGAAAATAATGGTGATATCACCTGAGGAGAAAGTGCTACATCAGGGGTGTCAAACTCAAGGCCCACGGGCCGGATCCGGGGTGCTTAGATCTGGCCGCGGGCCCACCCTGGAAACAGCGAAGGACCGGCCCGTGGCACCTCTGCCAGTGAAAATGGAGCTCGGGAAAGCTGCATGCACCTGCCCAGGCTCTGTTTTTGGACATTGCGGCTGAAAACAGAGCCTCGATGAGTGACATTGAACTGGCCATGCCCACCTGGCCACACACCCCGGGCCCCCAAGGTCAAACACAACCCTGATGCGGCCCTCATCAAGTTTGACACCCCTGTGCTACATCGTTCAGCCTTTTTTTTCAGAGGGATATTAAGAGTAAGACAGATGCATTAGCCTTTTTAACTTGCTATTTCTACTTTAATTTTTTTAAAAAAAATACAGTTGTGATTGGATGTTTTCTTACTCAATATTGGTGAAGTGACTTTGGGGACAGAAGAGATTTAAAAGAAAAGATCTAGAAATAGTTTGCTGCTGTTATTCCATACCATCTCCAAGTACAAAAAAAGGTAAGTATTAAATAAAAGCAGTTGATCAATTCATTAAAGACTTATGGCTGAACTTACTGTAATGTTAAGCCACAGAAATACAGGTAGTCCTCGATTTATAACAGTTCATTTAGTGACCGTTCAAAGTTACAACGGCACTGAAAATAAGTGACTTAGGACTGTTTTTCACACTTACAACCTTTGCAGCATTCCCGTGGTCATGTGATCAAAATTCAGATGCTTGGCAATTGGTTCATATTTATGACGGTTGCAGTGTCAAAGGGTCATGTGATCAGCTTTTGTCCTTCCATCCTTCTGAGGTGGGTAAAATAAGGACCCAGATTGTTGGGGGCAATATGCTGACTCTGTGAACCGCTTAGAGAGTACTGTAAAGCATTATGAAGCGGTATATAAGTCTAAGTGCTATTGCTATTGCTGTAAAGCACTATGAAGCGGTATATAAGTCTAAGTGCTATTGCTATTGCTATATTGCTATTGTGACCTTCGGACAAGCAAAGTCAATGTGGAATCCATATTCACTTAACAACCATGTTACTAATTTAACAAATGAAATGATTCACTTAACAGCCGTGACAAGAGAAATCATAAAATGAGGCAAACTCACTTAACAAAATGTTTCACTTAGCAACATAAATTTTGGGCTCGATTGTGGTCGTAACTCGAGGATTACCTGTACATGTTCCTGGGCACGGATGAACCCAAAATTGTAAAGCTTTTAGTTTTTTGTTTTTAGAGGACTCAAATCTAAATCGAATGAGGGAAGACTGAAGGAATGAGACATGATTAATCTTGAGGAGACTGAAGGGAGATATAAATGTCTGAAGATGTGTCACACAGAAGAAGGTCACAGAGTCCTCCATATTCCAGAATGCAGGTCGTAGAATAATGATCTAAGTTGCAGGAAGGTACATTCTGGTTGAACATTAGAAAAAATCCCTGATAGAAAGAGCAGTTTGACAGTGGAACCAATTACTAGCAATGAGGTGGGTTGCCTTTAAGGGATCTGTCAAGATGTAAAGGCTAGACAGCCATCTGTTGAGATGATTTAATTTGGATTCCTGCATTAAGCAGGGGGTTAGACTCTTTTATTTTTTTTATTTTTTTATTTGTTTGTCAAACATGTACAAGATAGCAGGTATAGGTATAAACATAAACATAATCAAAGTGAATACAGATAGATGAGGACAATAGGATAGTAGGACAGGGACGGTAGGCATGCTGGTGCGCTTATGCACGCCCCTTACAGACCTCTTAGGAATGGGGTGAGGTCGACAGTAGACAGTCTAAGGTTAACGTTTTTGGGGTTTGGGGAAGAAACCACAGAGTCAGGTAGTGAATTCCAGGCATTGATCACTCTGTTGCTGAAGTCGTATTTTCTGCAGTCGAGTTTGGAGCGGTTTACATTAAGTTTGTATCTATTGTGTGCTCGTGTATTGTTGTGGTTGAAGCTGAAGTAGTCATTGACAGGTAGGATATTGTGGCAGATAATTTTATGAACTACATTTAGATCGGTTCTAAGGCGACTTTAAATTTTTTCTCTTTAAATGGTTCCTCCCATTTCTATTGACACCATCTGATTGAAAACACTTTATTTCAGTATTAAAGAAAAGGGAAATTATTGTGTATATGGGTAAATTTTGTTCTCTGTGTTAAGATGTTGAGGGCATATTTTTAATACATTTCCTCAGAACACCTTTCAGCAACTACACAAGAGTGAATGTGCCTCTCATCCTAAAAGTGCCCACTCATGCTCTTCAGAGATGATAGTTGTGATTGTGTTGGGAGTATAAAAGGAAAATGGTAAACTTATATTCGACTCTTATCCCTTCTGGTTTTGAATGGAAATGCATAATCCTTCCTAGACTTTGCTTTGAAAAACTATAAGTACCGGTAGTTTATTTTTAGAGTGCAGTATTCCCTCAAACGAACTTCCAACTGTGTTTTGAAAGTATACAGAGAAGGCTTCAATGCAGAGAAGTCTGTGAAGTCAAAACTATGGATAAAATTTGAAGGAAAAGCTTATATTTAACCTGCACAAGAAAAGCAATAACGTTTCAGAAATCAGTTAATAATGACCAATGGAGAAGACCAACTTTTTTCTTCTTCTAAACAACAGCATAGGAGTAGGTTTCTAAGACAGGCAAAATATCAATTTCAATGGTCCACTGAATTTATTTTTTGATGATAAGAAATACAGTATACCAGTGCAGCAAGAAAAGAGGTGGCAGAAATTTTCCATTTGGAAAGATTTAATTTACTTTAAATTTACTGTTACTTCCAGTTTCTATTGCATAGATATGCTGTACTATTATTGATATTCTACAAAGTATTATTTTTATTCTGTAATAAAATAAAACATTTTTTGGGGGGGAGGGGAATAAATGTGGCCCAGACTTCTATAGCAAAGTTGTATCATTTTAATTTATTATATTATTTTATTACTTTTTTATTTTATTAGATTTATATGCTGGCCATCTCACTATCAAGTGACTGGGCAACTTGCAATGTCAAAAATTGTAGTAATCTATTAAATCATTACAGACTTCAAGCTGCTGGATTTCATATGCACTGCAACAATGCACTTTGCATTATTTAAAATGCTATTATTTAAAAGTAGATTTATTAAGAAATGCATAGAGTAGCAAAAGCATCACTTCTATGTAAACTGCATTTGACAGATACAAGGAGAATTTGTGAGGACTCTTCCCCTCATCTATGTCCAACACACATCACCCTTATTTTTTATGTGGGTTTATTTAAATCAACTACTTGCAAAGACAGATTTTGTTCTGAACTGATTAGTTTATATGCTGAAGCAATGAAATGTGGAAAAAAAAGGTCTCTTATTCTGGACGCTCAGTTGCACTGTGAATTTTGATCTTTCCCCTGCTCCATGTAATTTTTGCATCTTTGCCCAGATAGACACAAAGATCAACAGTAAGAGGATATACAATTCTAAAAGGATATATTACTTGTTCATGAACAGTTTGGGGTATATCTTTCAGACTGCAACATTTTCTTTTATATTAAGACCTTTTGACCACCAGAAAAAAATGGCAAGAAATTGATGAGAGGAGTCTTTACAAATTCTCCCTGTATCTGTCCCCACTTGACCAAATATTAGTTACCGTATTTTTCAGACTATAAGATGCACCGGTGTATAAGACACACCAAGATTTCGAAAAGGTAAGTAAGAAAAAAAAAGTTTTTGTCCTCCCCGGCCCCCAGAAGCACTCTGCAGGCCTTCCAAACCCTCTGCGCGCCCTGTTTTTTGCAAAAACGGGGCCGTTTCTCATTTGTTTTTGTGAAAAACGGGGCACGCAGAGGGTTTGGGAGGCCTGCAGAGTGCTACTTTTCGCAAAAAGTGTTTTTGCCTTCACCCAACACCCAGAAGCACACTGCAGGCTGGGGGAAGGCAAAAACGCCCCCATTTTTGCAAAAAACGGCCCATTTTTTTGCCCATTTTCCACAAAAATAGGGGTGTTTTTCACAAAAACGGGGGCATTTTTGCCTTCCCCCAGCCCCCAAGAGCACTCTCCAGGCTTCCCAAACCCTCTGCGCACCCCATTTTTGCGAAAAATGGGCCCATTTTTCACAAAAATGGGATGCGGGGGCAGGGCTTCGGGAGGCCAAAAATGGCTGTATTCGGTGTATAAGACACACCAACATTTCCACCCTCTTTTGGGGGGGGGGAAGGTGCGACTTATACTCCGCAAAATACGGTAAATGAGTCTGTTATGTTTAATGAGACAAAGGAAACTTCTCCCTTTCTCTTCAAGATGTAACTTAGATAGAATTGAAGCTTTTGCTACTCTATGCATTTCATAATAAATATATCTTTTTACTTTAAATAATAGATGTCTGTTGACATTCATGATTATCTGAGCTAAGTTTATTGCATTCGAAAAAATATAATACGATCATGTCTTTTTGAATGGGACTTGTTATTCAGTTATTCCGTATTTGTTTGGCACTCTGCATATGCTTAGAAATCAGAGGTGGGTTCCTCCTGGTTCGGACCGGTTCACGCGAACGGGTAGCGACCGGTTGGTGATGTCACGGAGCCGGTTTGGTCGGTGCTGGTCTGTGGGCGCCACCATCTTTTTTTTGGAATTTTTTTTTGGGGGGGGGGAAATGTTTTTTTGGGGGGGGGAATTTTTTTAAATTTTTTTTTCTTCTGTGCATGCGCAGAAGCCGAGTTTCCGGCACTGTGCATGCATTGCCATCTTGTTTTCAGCTTTTTTTGGGGGGGGATTTTTTTTTATTTTTTTGCACTGCGCATGCGCGCGCGCGCCTACGAGGCACGCCCACGCAGCACGGGAGGAAGCGAACCGGCAGCGAGGTAAGTTAGAACCCACCCCTGTTAGGAATACAACTTTTAGCAAGGCTGCTGCTAAACATATCAAGTTCCTTTAACAGCTTTTTGTAGGATTTAGTCTCCAGTTTTTAACCATCCTTATTACTCTTCTCTGTTTCCAGTTCCTCAGTATGCCTTGTGAACTGGCCACTATAATCCAGATGTGGTCTGACCAGTGAAGCATACAGCACTGCTGTCACTTTCCATGATCTTAACACTATACTTTGGTTGATGCAGCCTATAACCACATTGGCTCTTCTGGCAGCTGCAGCACATTGCTGGCTCATGCTTAATCTGCTGTCTTCATTTCTGCCATCAACATATCTAATCCCTTGTAAAAGCCATCTGAGTCTGTGCCATCACATCTTGTAACAGTGAATCTCATAAATGATGGGCACAAAGGAAGGGAACTGGCACAACTGTGGATTTCTAGGAACTGTTTATCTGGAACTGTTGGATACATTAGGCAATCCAGTAACATTCCCCTTGCTTGAATCACGGCACTGCAATTGTCACTCAACTAAAACCAGAACTGTAGAAAGGCACTGTGGGCTATGAAACACAAATAGAGGGAATCAAGCATTTGTGATGGCCTTCCTTTATAACAAAAGTTCACAGAGCAATTTGCTGGTAATTTAGATAATGTAACAACTGAGCAGTAATCACTTATGCCTAATTTCTAACAAATTGGAATTGTCCGGGGTTTGTAATTTTTACCTGCAATTGATTCTTCCTAACGGAGTTCATACATATAAGGCTTGTAAGATAGGATAGCCATTTGTAACATCATCAGCTAAGTGACAGATTCCAATGGCAAGGCTGTCCTTGTCTGCACTTGCCCTAATAGTCTCTATGCACTGAGCAGAGATGGGAGCAGAACACCTTTTTCTGTATGATATGCTGGGAGAGATAAAGTGCAAAACTCACACAAATAAGATACTAAAGATGGGAAGCGGGCATCTACCTCTTTATCTTCCCAGTGATGGTCAATTCTGTTTTGGCCAATATTTTCATCAATTAAGGCCTACTATTTCTGATTTTGGGTCAAGCCCCAAGAACCAAGAATGACACATGAAGTCACTTGAGAGCAGTTTCCTTTATTGTTCTTCACCTACAGACAGAATCTTGCCAGACTAAAGCAACTACTGTATTTTTCGGTCTATAAAACACACTTTCCCCAGTCCAAAAGTGGGTGGAAATGTCTGTGAGTCTTATAGAAAATGGCCGAAGCCCCCCACCCACCCAGCCCCACCCTTCGGCCATTTTCGGCCTCTGCACGCCCCATTTTTGTCCTCTGTGCATCCCGTTTCTGGCCCGTTCCAGGCAGCGGGGATCGCCGCTGCCTATCGTCGCTGCCTATTGCTGCTGTCGGCGATAGGGGTGTACGGAGGCGGAAAATGGGGTGCACGGAGGCCAAAAATGGGGCGCGCAGAGGCCGAAAATGGGACGTGCAGAGGTGACAATCCCCGCAGCCTGGATAGCTGATCAGTGGTATTCCAGGAGGTGGATCCAACTGCCAATCAGCTGCTCGTGCTAAATCAGGCTGCAATAACATGCTGAAGCTGACCAGACTGTTTGCTGTTTGCTGCAAGGACGCAGATGAATACCGATGGATGCTGGAAGGCAGAGGCAGATTTTTTTTCTTGTTTTCCTCCCCAAAAGCTAGATGCATCTTATGGTCCGGAGCGTCTTATAGTGCAAAAAAAGTATTTGCATAACTACAAGTACCCTAGGAAATGTTAGGGAGGAACTATTTTAGCTCTTTTCTGTGACCCAAACTTTCCAAGCTCTGCTGCCTTTTTGCCCTTTGGAAATCAGCCCCTCCCTCCTGGGAATCCAGAATATATTTTACCACATTTTGGCAGGAATTAAAATAGGGACACCTTTTCCAGTATACACATTTTTGGCAAAGGAGTATATTGCAGGCATTTTTTCCTCTAAGATGATACATATTTTTTAAAAATGCCCAGTTTTGTGCTGATTTCCTCTTAATATATGCATTTTGGGGTACATTTTTCCTATGGGGACTCTGAATAGTGTAGGTTTAGAACACATATGTGAAATGCCCTACTTAACCATATAGGGTAATCTAAAAACATGGGTTGAACAGATTTCATTGGCTGAATTACTCTTTTTCACTAAACTAATTAACATTCCATTCATATTCACTATGAAAACTGGGATGGATGCCAAAGCATCACCTCTAGGAAGCTACCAGATCAAACATTTGCATCTAAGCCCAATGCTTGGTATGGAGCTATTAATATTATTATTATTAATGTATGGCATTGTTACAGTTGCCAGGAGACCACAATGCTATTGCAGAGTAATAGTTTGGCTTGCCAAGGTACCAGCCCTGTTATAGGACATGCTTGCGCGCTTCCTAAAGTGCGTCACAGGAGGGTGAGCTGGCTTTGCATCAGGGAGAAAGATGAGTGGCTCTTCCTGCAGCATCACTCAAGGCCCCCTCCCTTCCTGGAGCCACCTCGCAAACAGGTACCATAACCGGGAAGATTCAGAGCCATCAGGAATCTGACTGCCTGTACAGAGCAAAAGCTCATCTCCCCATCAAAGAGGTACCTATCTATCTACTTGCACAGAACATGCTTTCAAACTGTTAAATGGACAGAAGCTGAGGCAAATGACAGGAGCTCATCTTGCCATGAATGCTAGGACTCGAACCACTGGAACAGAGGCCATCTCCAGCTCATTAAGACACTGAGCCATTGCACCACACAGTGTATGGGATGGTTCAGTCATGCTCATAGGAATAGCAACGTTAAGAATGAAATACATGGTTCCTGTGGTGCACCTTGGGAAGCACACAAGCATGTCATATGATAGGGCTGGTACCTTGGCAAGCCAAACTACTACTCTGCAAGCTCCATCCCCTTTGAATATGCATGTGATGTCACAATGCTTGTAGAAAAGGTTTATGACATGCCACAACTTTTATTTTTGTCAGTTTGAACCCTTCTGGTTCTCCCCAGAGAAATTGCTGTCTTTTGCTTTGGAAAATAATTCTTCAAGCAGCATGCGAGTCACCTGTAGTTCCTTACAATGATACTTTTTCACTGAATTCAGAATGTAATGGAAGAAAAATAATCCACATTTTGTAGGTGTTTTCTCAAAGGAATCAGGGAAATTTTAGGCAGGGTTTGCATGAGATACACTATCAGACCACCTAAAAGCGTAGCAGCTGTATTTGCAAAACCACTAAACTTGATATTTTAACCTCAATTTTTATACTTTAGCATGGTGTGTGAACTTTGCCCATTTGTTGAATTTATGATTCAGTGAATTGTGGGAACCCAGAAATGGGATTAATTCAGCAACCAGTTAAACATATTTTGTGATTGCAACCATATGCTTCCAGCTTTAAAACTAATTTGAGATAAATTTAGTAGCTCTTGTCTGAGCAAAATCATAAATTTACAAGTGCCACTTCATTCGCTGTGTGTATGTCTTCAATTAAATTACACATATTTGAGGAATACATTACAAAAAACCAGTATATACTCCTGCTCACATTTCAGTTTGGTAAATCAGTTTACATATTCTTGGGCAGCATGTTCTTTGAAATCATGAAACTGTGGTTTATTCTAATAAACCGTTCAGCAAATCATGGTTAGCACTAGACTCCAATAATCAGAAAGTAAGATTACATCATGAGGACCTGTATGCTAATTAATCTGATTTATTACTGCACTCTAATTAATGTGATTTGTTATTGTGATACATTATTATTTCTGATTTATAGGAAATCAAAATCAAATGAAACAAATGATTATTTAAAAAGTAGATACTGTATGCCCTTGAGTAAATTTGTCTCCTAATAACATATTTTGTATTTTTCTCAGCAAAACATGAAAATGTCTTGCCCTGGCCTTGACTTTCTGCAAGGTGTTTTATTACCTCCCTACTCTAGCTTATACAGCTAAATTTCTTGGAATTCACCAGGAATCCACTGTGCAGCAATTCAAGAAAAGGCATTTTTTGATACAACCAAGGTATGCTAATAGGGTAATTCCCACAAATTTTAATTATCTATATATATAAAAGCCAAATACCACTCACACATCATCATGAAATCTCCAGAACCATAAAGCCTACAAACTTGAAACTTGGCATGTATGTTCCTCTTGGCTTCTAGGTGCTCGCTAAGAAAGGATTTTTCAAAATGACCATCAGATCATTAGTATTTCTTATATTATTATTGACACGCTCTGATGCTAAGGAGTTACACGTTCTACTCCCCCTCCCCACCTGAAAAGAACTCTGTTCCAACTTCCAGTGGGTGTGGCCAGTGCGTGATTCATCTGGCCTGCGGGGTGGGAGTTTAGACATTCTACTCCTGATGCTACCCCTTTGCTAAACCGGGCGTGGGCATGGCCAGCGCGTAACTACTCATTAATTTTCAAGCTTTAACTGTCAATTTATCAAGCCCAATCAGTTTCGTAGCGAAGCACAGGTATCCAGCTACTAGTGTACCAATAGAAGAGAATATAAGTTGCTCTTCTACTGAGAAAGAACTATGGAGTCTTTGGTGCTCTCTGAGCTTAATTGCTTGCATGCAGACATTACATTATGAGACGAGATAATCTCTTCAGAGCCAACTATTTTTCAGTGTGGCACTAAAGATGTTACTTAGTCTGGTAACAAAATATCTGCAAGCAAACAACCATGCTCAAAGAGCACCAAGGTTTCCATGGTTTAATGATGGCTTGTTCCAAGTCTCATGCATTTGGGGCACCAGGTTTTTAATTGAATCTGCAATGCTGTACCTCATTTTTCTTAAAGTGCCATGATTTTATGATTTTACAATGATATAATTTTATTATTATTGAAATTTCAAGCCTAGTTTGTACTTCTAATATTGGATTATCATACTCATGAACGATAAAGTGAAGTCAGTAAATAAGTAAATGTCACAATGGTGGTTTATCGCTTTCCACCATAGAGACAAAATGAGTCCAAATACCATTTGCTGGAGACTACAAGAAGGATTTGGGGGGGGGCAGGGGTGTGGGCATGATGGCTCAGTGATTAAAGACACTGAGCTTGTTAGCTGGAAAGCTGACAACCTGGGTTCGAGATCTGAGCACTGCCTGATGGGGTGAGCTCCCGTCCTTGCCTCAGCTCCTGCCCACCTAGCAGTTTAAAAACATGAAAATTCTATTAGATAAATAGGTACCACTTCAGTGGAACGGTAACATCATTTTTGTGCATTTTGGTGTATAGTCATGCTGGCTACATGACCACAGAAGCATCCTTGGACAACACTGGCTCCCTTGGCTAAGAAATGGAGATGAACACCGCCCGCGAGAGTCGGACATGATTGGACAGGGGAAACCTTTAATTTTAAAAGAAGGATGTTGGACTCTGCCATGTCAGAATGCTCCCCATCATTCCTTAGATTTTAATTTTAATTATTAGATGTATGTCCCATTTTAAAGGAGATAAAGATGACTTACAAGGAGTCCTCCCTCCATTTTAACTTCACAGCAAGAACTTTTTGAAGAGAGAGGGGGGAGGGGGGAGGGAGAGAGGGAGGGGGAGGGAATGGAAGGGAATGGAATGGAATGGGATGGAATGGAATGGAATGGAATGGAACGGAATGGAGTTCAGCAAGGTTT
>QLTV01002698.1:1950205-1965044 GCA_003457575.1 Thermophis baileyi
CAGGAAGCTGAGCAATGGATCAATATCCAGTCACTGAGAAGTCAATTTGGTGTGACACCTTTTGATACTTTTTTTTAGAATGACTCCTGCTCACATTTGATAGAGCCATTTGGGGGGGGGGAAGGTTCCCATCATGATTCCCAGTAGTTTTAATTTTGTTTCTTCTTGGCTTGCAGGAATCATAAAAAAAAAAAACACCCTACATGTAAAAAATGTTGGAATCATTAAAAAATAATAATCCATTACCTCTTTTTATTCTCCGAGAGTGATTCTATGGATATATACTCCAAAACAATGGGCCTTATTCCCAAGGTAGATTATATGCTTTGATTGACATTTAGAATGGTTTTAGTTTACCTCTCTTGTTTTCCAAAATAATAACCATGAACCATATACTCCTTCCCAACACTTTAAGAATGTGAAGGATGTGTGTTTGTGTTTTATTTTTATAGTTATAATGTAAACTGAAGATGGCATTTAATTTCGTTGTACGAGGTGTAATGACAATAAAGTAAACTAAACTAACTAAACTAAACAAAGCCATTGTAAAATTCTAACATATACAGGTAGTCCTCGAGTTACGACCACAATTGAGCCCAAAATTAATGTTGCTAAGTGAAACATTGGTTAACTGAGTTTGCCCCATTTTACGACTTTTCTTGCCACAGTTGTTAAGTGAATCATTGCATTTGTTAAGTTAGTAACATGGTTTGTTAAGGGAATCTGACTTCCCCATTGACTTTGCTGGTCAGAAGGTCGCAAAAGGGGATCACATGACCTTGGAAAACAGCAACTGTCATGAAGTATAAACCAGTTACCAAGCATATGAATTCTGTTCATATGTTCATGGGGATGCTGCAAAGGTTGTAACGTTGAAAAATGGTCATAAGTCACATTTTTCAGTGCCATTGTAACTTTGAACAGTCACTAAACAAACTTTTGTAAGACAAGGGCTACCTGTATTCTATTCATAGCTTATGACAGCATTATTGCAGATGGAAATTGATATAATTGCTTCCTTTTTAAAAAAGAAGAAAGAAAGAAAGAAGAAAGAAAGAAAGAAAGAAAGAAAGAAAGAAAGAAAGAAAGAAAGAAAGAAAGAGAAAGAGAAAAAGAAAGAAAGAAAGAAAGAAAGAAAAAAGAAAGAAAGAAAGAAAGAAAGAAAGAAAGAAAGAAAGAAAGAAAGAAAGAAAGAAAGAAAGAAAGAAAGATGGAGTATCTTAATAAGGTGCTCTACACAGCCTAGCTTTCATTGGAAATAAGCCTGGACTGAATGTAAACATGCCTTTACCTGTCAAAAACAAAGAAAATAAAAATGTTCATACTCTTTTGGGGATAAGGTCAGCCAGATTGTATAACACTTACTACCGCTCATGCTTTGGTAACAAAGCCATTTTTAAAAATATTTCTAAGCAGCAACAAAAACAACAAAAAGCAATGCTGGAATAAGCTCCTAAATGATTTTCTTTTGCAATATTAGCTGGATTGGAATCATTGTGGCATTTTATAAAAGTTGTCAAAAAAAAAAAAAAGCCACCAGAACACATAAACAATATTTACATGTAGATATAGTGTTTTACCCCTATTTCATGTTCCTAAATCAAACCTAAATCAAATAATTGAATAAGCTATCTAAGGAAGCAAGCAAAAGACTGGACCAACCTTCCCTTTGAGACACTCTAAGACAACAGTTCTAAATTATTTTTACACATTCTATTTCAAAGCTTTTAAAGAATACCGAGTCCTTGTCTTTAGCTATGAAAGAATTGAGGCCATATGCTAATTCAAAGAGAAACAAAGTAGGGACACAACTCCCCTTTTTGTAAGATGGGGCCATATATGTGTGTGTGTGTCAGTTGTTTGATGAAGGTTTGAAATCTTCTCACTATATTCTTTCTCTGAAAGGGCATTAGGTGAAGGATGGAGAACTGTAACGTTTAAGGTAGCTGTGGCCTAATTGATCAAAATGGATGCTAAAAAGCATAATTTGGCAAAAAACCCAAAAAACAAAAACATGGAATCAGAATGACTACTTGCAGATAGCATTTGGAAATCCATGGTAAAATCCACTGTGGGAAGCCAGCTGTTATCTGAACACATGAGAAGCGGATCATCCATAATAATGTCATAATTTCTTTGGCTGGGCACATCTTATATGAACACCACCACTGCATTTCTCTAACCTAGGTCTAATGTCTTGTATGAACTCAACAGATATACGTACACCAAGTTGGCAATTCTTCCCCAAATCTTGTGTTAGTCAGACATGTTGGACTTCAACCCCACAATCCTTTGTGAGCACAGGGACAGGGGTGTCAAACTTATGTCATCATGGCGGCATCACGTGACATATCAGGACTTTTCCCCCCTTTGCTAAACTGGGCAGGGGCGGGGCCAGCACATGACACATCCAGCCTGCGGGACCGCGAGTTTGACACCCCTGGGCTAGGAGTTCAACTGTGGGAGTTGAAGAGAAAAACACCTGGAGAGCATCAGATTTCAGAAGACTCATTAAGGGGCTCTCAGGAGCCTAGAAGGAAATAACAAGTTGTTTGCTTTTTTTTCAGCCTACGGTAGTTCCAAGAAATTGGAGCATTGGTTTATGCTCTAAATGTTTACTACTATCATGAGAGAAAAGTATATGTCCGTATCTTTTTTCTCTGATAGTTTATCTCTTTTATTTTACCTACATTTCTCCCCAATTTCCACTTTCTCGTGTTTTGTTTCTTCCACACATAGGTTTTCAAAGCACCCTTCCAGCAAGACAAAAACAAATACTTCATTGGCTTGCTTGGAAAAGAAATTCCAAAACCGTGATGTCTCTATACCTACAAAGAGCAAAATCATTCAAGCCGCAACATTTTATGGAAACAAAAGCTGGACTTTGAAGAAGCAAAGTAGGAAGAGTATTGGTGGCTTTGAACTTTGAAGTTGAAGAAAACTCCTGATAATACCATGTACAGCCAAGAAAACAAACAGTGGACCACTGAACAAACCAATCCAGAGTTTTCATTTCAGACATAAATGACTAGGCTCACATTTCACGAGAAGAGTCCTCCACTCCTCCACTTGCAACAGAATACCTTATTCCACAAGACTTGAAATTTTGGGCTTAGACAACTTAGAACTACGTCGCCTTAGAACCGATCTAAATGTAGTTCATAAAATTATCTGCCACAATGTCCTACCTGTCAATGACTACTTCAGCTTCAACCACAACAATACACGAGCACACAATAGATACAAACTTAATGTAAACCGCTCCAAACTCGACTGCAGAAAATACGACTTCAGCAACAGAGTGATCAATGCCTGGAATTCACTACCTGACTCTGTGGTTTCTTCCCCAAACCCAAAAAACTTTAACCTTAGACTGTCTACTGTCGACCTCACCCCATTCCTAAGAGGTCTGTAAGGGGCGTGCATAAGCGCACCAGCGTGCCTACCGTCCCTGTCCTACTGTCCTATTGTCTTCATCTATCTGTATTCACTTTGATTATGTTTATGATTATACCTATACCTGCTATCTTGTACATGTTTGACAAATAAATAGTAAATAGTAAATAGTAAATTATCCTACTTTGGCCACATCATGCAAAAACTAACCTGGGAAAAACTCAGTGGAAGGAAAGAGAACAGCACAACCAGCAGCAAGATGGCTGGACTCAGTTACAGGGGCTGTGAATGCACAATGGGAAAGCCTGAACGACCAGGTTAATTTCTCATCATGGAAAAATTATTTCTACAATATGTGTTTGCTTTGAGTCAACCACAATTTGATGACCCATAATCAATCATTGGTTTGCAAAAGGACTGGGTCTTTTTAATTGTTCTAATGAAGTTTCAAGCTAGGGCTAAACAGTTTTGACCCATCAGCACATTTTGTCAGGGCAATTTTTCACTTGAGAAATTGGAAGCTGAAAGATCTCCATCTTAGATTCACAGTCCTGATTAAACTCATATATAGAAGGATAATGTGCCTTACTTAAGATAACTCTTCAGGCATATGATTATATGGTTTCTAGTTCATTTGCTAATACTTAAGCTTTTATCAAAATTACCAGTTAGTTTGCTGTGAACCAAAAACAGACCAATTAAAACAGTTCTAGAACTTGCCATTAAAAAAAAGAAAACCTGTTTACATTAAAACAAGATTGATACCCAGCATTTTATTTTTATTTTTTTAAAAAAACCGCTCTGTGATTTACTGGTGGGATTTACATAGCATGTTTAAGTAGATTAAAATGAAGTTGTATAATCTGCATTTAAGCATCTTTGGGAAACCAACCAAAATCTTAGCATCCTGTACAAATCTAGCTATCATTGTAAACCATATTATGGTTTATTGTTTGGACAAAACATGTTAACTAAACATAACAATAACCTTTGTCATGATGAGTGAATCCTGCCAATGAATGTCAGCGTGATTTAATAGCAAATTGATTAAATATTTTTTTTTCAATTCAGGGAAGAATAAGGGATATCCTTCACATGCTAGCATACACCAATTTCTTCCCTGTTCAAACTAACCAAAACTCTAAATCCAGTTTAGCCAAAGACAATTGTTTGTCTATGACAGGGGTGGGGAACTATGGCCCCTTTATCAGTTGTGGACTTCAATTCCCAGAATTCCTGAGCCAGCTATGCTGGTTCGAGAATTCTGGAAGTTGAAGTCCACAGGTCATAAAAGGGTTGTAGTTCCCCACCCCTGGTCTATGGGTACCCAAATATTGCAATATGCACTTGCTTCAGAGAGGACTGTGTTGCAAAAGCCAATTTCACACAGAAGACTAACAACTCAACAATCTACACAACAGGGAAATATGAATCTGTTGATTAAAGTGAAACCTCAATATTACTGCAGAAAAAAATGGAGTAAAAGGGAATAGAGACTTACACTGTACGATCAGCTGTACCAATGCTTCCCTTGGCTTGACGTTAAATCCATTGTATTGACTGGTTTGACACCTGTAGGTCCCTGTCATCTCCCTTGAGACATTGACAATCCTCAGGATCCCATCATAACTCTCCATCTGCATTGTCCCATCTGGCATGGGAATTTCCTTGTCTGCCCTGGACCAGAGGATGATAGGCTTGGGTTTCCCGGTCACCTGGCACTGCAGTTCAATGGTATCTCCTTCTCTGGTGACCAAGGGTGACTTTTCTTGTGGAACAGTCAGGTTGGGTGGAACTTCAAATGGGTGCAAAGGGGAAAGGAAAGGAAGAAAACAAGAAGTGGAAATGAAATGGTTAGTACGTGAGAGTTCAGTGACTTTGAATGCATAATTGGACATTATAAGGCATAATTTAACCAGCTCTGGAAGAATATGACAGAATAATAGAATGACAGAGTTGCAAGGGACCTTGGAGGTCTTCTAGTCCAACCCACTGCTCAAGCAGGAGACCCTATACCTTTTCAGACAAATGACTGCCCAATCTCTTCTAAACATGACCAATGATGGAGCACCCACAATTTCTGGAGGCAAGCCGTTTCATTGATTAATTGTTCTAACTGTCAGAAAATTTATAATTCTTTCTAGGTTGGTTCTCTCCTTGATTAGTTTCCATCCATTACTTCTTATCCTGCTTTCAGAAGCTTTGGAGAATAGACTGACCGCCTATTCTTTGTGGCAACCCCTTATACAGTATATTGGAACATTGCCATCATGTCACCCCTAGACCTTCTTTTCATTAAACCAGACATACCCAATTCCTGCAACCATTCTTCGTATAATTACCTTCTATGAGATTACCCTACCTTATAGCTAATCTTTTTGTAGGAGGGTGAGTAACAAAAATAAATGAATTAATCAACCACCCAGCCTTTTTTCATTGATGCAAAATTGTTTGTATTCAGTAAAGAGGATTTCACATCTGAATATATATTTGATATAGTGTTATGCACAACCCAATGTAAGGAACAAGGAAGAGAGCAGAAACTTGCCTGTTCTCTGAGTATCATTTTTAAGAGGGATATTTATTTACTTTATTATGGGGAAGCACATGAATACCCATAACTCTCTGTGTGCATGGTTCATTGATGGCCTAATCTGACCTCTTCTCCTTTTTAAATTGGCAGTTTTGGTGAAATAAATCATATTCTTGAGTATGTATAACAATGCATGTATGTTTGAAGTTATGTTCTGATTTTACTACATTGGAAATCACAATGTCAATTCTATGGTTATCAGTATTTTTTTTTCTGGCAATATGTTGTTAGTAAAGAGAAAGACACCCTGAAGTCAGCCAGGGTTCCAATAACCACATAAGTTACACACTTGGATTAGAGGGGCAACAATATATAAAAAAAATGTCTCTCACTGCTTTCTTTTGGGTTGTTTGACTTCCCAAACTAGCCTATAGCCTTTTGGCCAACTATTAATCAGGTCCATCGTTCTTAGCTATCTTCAAACTCAACCAAATATCAGCCAGGAGCTGCTACCTGCAAATTATTTTTTCCAGAGCCCTCCTCAAATCTTGCAAATGCCAAGATTGCCTGTTTTAGATTGCCATAGCAGCAGTAGCCCCAGATGTATAGTAAGAGCACATCTTACAATTTTTTGTCAATTTTATCATTTTTTCCATCAATCAGATAACACTGTAGGTAATATAAATTCTGCATAGCTTTATCTATGTGCAATGGCTTTTCAGTCAACATGCACCTACCTGGTCTCCCTCATACACACTGCTCTCATGTTTTCCACTATACTGTATATTTATGATATTGTAAGCTGCCCAGAGTTGCCTTGAACCACAAGATGGGTGGCATATACGTTTAATGAATAAATAAATACATTTAATAAATAAACATTCCCAAATACACATTTCAGCATGCACATCTCTCTTTCAGTCTTCACTGAGAGCCTGTTTAAGACATTTGTCTGCCTGAAGTAAAATAGGAAGTAGTGCTATCTCTTTTTCCCAGGTGTAGTAATTCAGTGGTAGCCAAATAATTTTGACTATGCCTGAAATGCCTGTTCCCCCTTCCTAGCACAGAGTCTGCGTGTGCGTGTATTACACAAAATAAATAATTTCTGCTTTATCAGAAAACAGATACCCAAGTGGTCAAAGCAAAAGGCCACGAGAAGGGCAGTACTTTTTACAGAATAACAGAGTTGGAAGGGATGTTGGAGGTCTTCTAGTCCTACTCCCTGCTCATGTAGGAGACCCCATTCCAGACACCTTCTTCTTAAAACCCCCACAACTTCTGAAGGCAAGCCATTCCACTGGTAATTGTTCTCACTGTTAGGAAATTTCTTCTTAGTTCTAGGTTGCTTTTCTCCTTGATTAGTTTCCATCCATTGTTTCTTGTCTTGCCTTCTGGTGCTTTGGAAAATAGGTTGACCGCCCCCACTCTTCTTTGTGGCAGCCCCTCAAATATTGGAACAGTGCTATTGTGTCACCCCTGGTCCTTCTCTTCACTAGCCTAGGCAAACCCAATTCCTGCAACTGGAAGCAGGAGATGACCAGGCTGAGCCCAAGAACGGGATCAAAAGTATCATCAGTTTGGAGTTGCTATACTCCCACAAGAGAACCAGTCCCACAAGTCCAGCCTCCCATAATTTTGTAGACTCTTATCTAGGCCAATTTGCCTTGACCATTAGTAGATCAGATGCTTGTCTATAGAGGTGGCATGAAATAAACTCCTCATACTTTTGAACTCTACCCCACTTCCTGGTTTCTTGTGCCTAACAAGAAGAGCCTTTTCTGTTGTGGCCCTCACGCTCTGGAATATTCTCTTGTCATAGGTGAGATCTGTCCCCCACGGTCCTGGGTTTCTGGAAAAGTCTAAAACTAGGTTCTGCTACTTGGCCCTGAGGCCCCAACAGAGACTTGTTACATTGGGGTTGACTGATAGGATAGAGAAGACTTAATAATTAATTGGTTTTTATTTTTAACTTTTTATTCTAATATTAATATTCTAATTTCTAATAATATTTTTTGTGCTTTTTTGCACGTTAACTTTTTTTATTACACTGTAAGCCACCCAGAGTCACTGCATTAGTGAGATAGGTGGTTTAAAACTAAATACATTAATAATAAATAAAGAAATATAGATGTCAGCATTCCAAGTAATGCACCCATAGAAAACAGAACTCTGAGGCAGGCAAATTCCTCAAAGAACAATTTATTGGATACATCATACTGGCACAACTGGTGAAAGTCAACTCTGAACGTTCCCATAGCTTTCACCTAATTAAAAAATAATAGTTTCCCCTTTCCCCAAGTCACTGGTCACGCTGTCCAATCAAGGTGCTGGCCGGTTGCTTGGTTACTTCACTCCTCCCCTCGCCAGCCACCTGTCGGGATGTTCTTGGTTCCCACAGCAAAACATTCTTGTTTTGGCTACAAAACCCGGCCCATCTAGCTATTTCCCCCCTCCCTGCCCCTTCTTCTGCTTTGTGGCAACCCTGAAGCCTCCAAGATGGCCTCAGCCAGGTTCTCTTCAGGGTTGACAACAGAAACAATCCAAATCCAGAAAAATAGGGTATTTTCTTCTAGTCCATCAATCTATATGTTTTCTCAGTCTACTCAATCTGCTACACTGAGGAATAAAAATGTTTACCAAGATCTTTACTGATTAAAACAAATATACAGAACTAAAATAACACTACGGAAAGAATGCAGACATTATTCTCTTTTTTCTCCTTGAAATGTGACTACGTTAATGCTCTTCATCAAAGAACTTGCCTTGATTTTATGACGATCATATTAGTTTTTAGATCTTGCTGTGGTACAACACTGAAAAACGAAGAATAGTTTTAACTATAGTGCTACTCCTGCAGCTCCATAATAGAAATAAACACAAAAGACATATAAACAGAAGCAGCAAGAGCCATATTCAGTTCATCTAAAAACCAGCAACCTATCCAATTCCTACTCTTTGACTAAAATTAAAACATCAGCTATCAATTGTGTGGCAGGATATCACTGCTTGTGAGCACTGTTGAAAACAACATGCTGGACAAAATTGACCACACAAAGAAGGACATTACAGTATAGTACAATGTTGCCCATTGATTATTGATGATAATAGATCTCCCTTCCTTTTAATCAATTGTTAATATTCCTTGCCACTGTAAAATTTTGTATACTGTTTTTATGCTTTTAATACTTTATTGTACACCACCCAGACTCCCTCTATGATACAGATGGGTGGTTTGGAGCACCACTTGAACACCATTGGCATTGACATAATTATCATCAGTCAGTCGCAAAAGGCAGCTCACCCAGTTAGACTTGGGTGCTGCGTTTTATTACACAAGATGGCGTTTGTTATCCAAAATGCGGACACTGCATCTATGAGAAAAAAAAAACACTAGGAATATGATGACGATGAGTTGAAAAAAGGCAACTCTACTCGGAACAGCTTACATTCTGCAACAATATCTTTAACACCACCAAACATCCACCTATGCCTACTCCAGGTCTTTGGGAAGGACTTGATAGGTGGATAAAAATGCCAAATCCAGTCTGAACATCTGGCTGACTGTGTGACAAATCATAATAATTAACAAGATAACCAAATGGAGTCATGAGTAAAATAACAAAGGGAAAATTGCCCAGAGCATCCATTGGGAGAGGTCAACAATGCCAAAACAGTGGGCCCTTTTAAAGAAATATGTGCCATTTGTATTAAAAAGGGGTAGGGCTTCAGTTGCCTGGTTGTGCAGCCATCTTGAGGTCATTGCTTAACAATTGTATGTAAAGCCTAAAAAAGACGCATAAGTATGTTTTGCAAAACCCCTGGATTTCATCTCCTTCTGTTTCTTTCCAGAGATAAAAGGAAGAAAACAACAACAACAAAACTTCTCAATTAAAAAGTGCATTTTCCCAGTCAATAAATGGCAATATTAAAAGTGATGTTTTTTAAACGAATGCCTGCAGCTTGAAAATGCCCTGACTTGAGTCATTAATTATATAGACTAGAAAATTACTTTTATTATTACGACAACAGACACAACTTTAAGGAAAAAAACATTAATAAGCACTTTTGAACTAAAAAGAAAGATGATTATTGCTTTCATACCCAGTCAAAGTTACCCAGAACACACACAGCAGTCTACCAGAAGGGCCAGAGATCCACTGTTTAATAAGAAAGTGACATTTAATTGGCAAATTTCTTTTGTAGATTAAAAAAGTTAGTTGAAAGGAGAGCAACCCACCCTGATCTATCCTATCCAAATGAAAGACCGAATGTGGAAGAATATGAAAATATATTTGATAGACTATGGAAACATATGTTCAAATTGCAAGTAACACCTTTGAAAAACAAGATGGAGGCAAATGGTATTTTGCTTGTCGGGAGAAATGATATATCTCCAAATCATCTAATTCAGTGTTTCTCAACCTTGGCAAGTTTAAGCTAGGCTGGCTGGAGAATTCTGGGAGTCCAAGTCCATACACATTAAACTTGCCAAGGTTGACAACACTGTAATCAAGCTGAAGTATTGGGCAGCAACCTTGTTTAACCAGGTTGGTGTATGGGCTTTACCAATCAGATGCAAAAGCTATGAAGAATTCAGACAAACAAAAAGCCTACTCTTATATATTTGGGATGGCTGAATTTCAAGTCGTGAATGGTCCGAGTCCTGTTACTCAAGAGTCTTTTAAATGAAATGGTGAGGAGTGACTTTAGAACCCCCTGTTGCCCAAAACGGGATACAGGGCAGGCAGTTTCCGCACCATGGACCCAAATGGACAGCACAAAGCTAGGTGAAGGATTATGCATGGGGTGAAATGGTAAATCTGGTATTACCAACACACATTTCCAAATTCACTGAACCAAAAGATAGACAGATGATAGATTTCAAAAATGAAAAAAAAAAGCAAGGTAAGCTGGGATTCCACAAAGCCAAATGCTTGCCTCTGGCAACATATTTATTTAGAAGAATGCCTCCGAGTCACATAGACGAGAATAGAAACTGGGGAAAAAAAAGTTGGAGTTTTGAGAGGATGCCTGTCTGCCAAGCAAAAGGACAAAGGTAAGGTGAAGTGATATATATATATATAAAATCCTGCAGAGTTAAGAGAGGTGTCAGGATGTATTTGTAGATTATTTCCTGGTAAATGGATGTTTTGGGACTGACTATGACTTTCTACAGCAATCATTGAGTCCCATCTTTGAGAGATTTTTGAGAGTTCCACAACATGCCTGCAGTAAGGGCTCAACAACAATACTTAAATGGGACACCCAGGAGAAAGGATGTCTCCTTGGAAATCTACCTACAGCAAAAATATCATTTTTCTTCCATTTCTTTCAGTTTCCAGGGTACTGTATCTTGTCAAGTCTCTAACTTCCAGGGTCTGCGTATGTCCTCAGCTAACAGTTAGTATGTTGCATGTTTAAATGTCTCTAATTTCCAGGATCTATTTATGTGCTCACTTAACAGTTAGTATGTTGCATGTTTAAATGTCTCTAACTTCCAGGATCTGTGTATGTCCTCACCTAAAGTTAGTATGTTGCATGTATAAACCTTTTTTTTTTCTCCATCAAGTTTTGGACATGGCTTGAAGTTCTATGCTTCAGCTGTTAGATTTTGCTCATCATTTTAAGGTATGAAATTAGGTTTTATTATTGGAACTAATTAGACTGCAGGACTGCTTTTAACGGAATTAACACATTTGCATGTCCAATTCATTTCGTGATATATAATTTTTGTGTTAGTTATTTTGAATTTATTTAACAAAAAATATAATGTATATAAATCCATAGCTAAATAATTGTTATCATGGACTTGGTAAGTTAGTAATGATTTTACATACATAGTGAGATATTCACAATTGTTTTATGACCAAGGTGATCCTATAACTGATTTGAGAATATTAGCATCCTACAGGTTTTGCTCTTTTTCTCTTTTGACTTTTCTTTACCCATGGTGAAGCACGAAGTCCAGTGAGTAGCATAATCTATCACTGGCTGAAGAAGCTATGAAAAGCTTTCAGGTACAGCCATCTGATGGATTCTTCTGATACATCCAATTGCTCTTCCAAATGAATCTATTTCAAGAAAAGGTAATGCATTGGTTGCTTTCTGTTGGAGGAGAAACACTCCACGGATAGAATGACTCTTTCTGCTTCAGCCTTGCAAGACAAACACAAGCCACTATTATTCATCCATCATATGCCAGACATTTAATAATCTTTGCTTGACACACACATACAGAGATACACATGCTCTGCCTTTTGGCATATGTTTTGCTAGAACTGAAATGAAATACACCACCAAGCAACAATATCCCCCACTCCTATGAGCAAATCTATTTTCAGATCCTCAAATGTTTCTCATATTCATTCCTACATCAATGTGGAAGTATTTTGAAGGGTCACGGCACAGTGGCAGCACGTGTGCTTTGAATGCAAAATCTCCATCAGTTTAGTTGCCTGTATTTTTAAGGAGACTGAGGAAAAATCCACTGTGAAAACAGCTGCATGATTAACCAGGGAGTGTAACAGGGTCTTTATGCTTTGGGGAATAATTTGCAAGATTGCCAATGACTAATGACACATAAACAGGAGAAGGACAACCCATTCTCTTTTCCTAAACTTTATTTTTTTCTAAACTTTATATTCCTGATATCCTTTATTTTTGACACACTCTTATTTCTCTTTCTTTCACTCCCACTGAAGAAAGTAGATTGCATTTTCCATAAAACTAGTTTGCAGAAGAAAAGGTATTGAAATTAGGCTGATGGCTGCAGTTTGCTCATACCATTGGGTTTCGAGGGAAAAGGTGACCTGGCTTTCTTTCAGAAAGCTTGCTGTCTTCCTAAAAGAATTGGCACTGAATTCCTACAATTCCCACGGGAAGTTACAGAAACACCCTCACCTGTGCTGCTGGAAATGTTGACGTCGATGCTGATATCTGAGATGCCACCACCTTTCAGAGCTGCTACACATGTGTAGGTCCCAAAATCCGTGAATTTCAAATCAATGATGTCCAAATTGGTGGTTCCTGGAGAGACATCAGGATCTGTTTGAGTAATCACCATCCTTTCAGAGCTGCGCAGTGGTCGACCATTTTTAAACCAACTGAACATGAGCTCTTCAGAGGGAATCGCTTCCACTTGACAAGAGATCTTGACCTCTCTTCCTATCTGAATGTTGTCGTCTTTATGATATGGGTCAGGTGTGATCCAGAACCGTCCTTTCTTCAAGGCTAAAATGGGGTAAGCAGAATATGAATGAGTTTGATGCAACACTGACCTATTTGCACACAGATGAGAGGTCATGACCAGTTTGGTGAGATAACTGGTTTTGAATATAATAACAACTTCTGCAAATGAATCATGCTTTGAAGTCTACGCTTCTTCTTCCTGCAAAACACATTAGACTTTACATCCGACTACAGATAGTTTACAAGAATAAATCTAAAATATGGATATTACAATAGAATCATTTCAAAAGAAATGCAGTAGAAAACAATCCAAATAAAGCTGTAACAAATCTGGTGTGCTTCCCATAGAGAGCACCCTCTCCATACAAGCAACATGAACAGTCAATCAATTCCAAAATCCATCTGAAATGTAATAATTTACATTTTCTTTCTGAAAATAGCAAAGTAGGCACAGTTGAATTCAACAGCTGTGGATAGGGATAAAAAACTAAGATCTTCTTTTGGATTCGCACCTGATATATTTCCCACAGAGGGAAACATGACACAGTCCTTCTAGGTTAAACAACAGAAGGATAATTTAATTTAATTTAACTCAATTTACTTTCTCAATTTAGGCACTGTCCAAATCTGAACTGTCTTTGGATGGGTATAATAACAAAACCAAGCAGAACAGCAAATACAATACAATAATTTTTGACCTATGTGTGAGTTGGGAGGCTATATGAATTTGTTTAATAATTATAAGAAAAGAATGAAGAAGAAAAACTGATGGCCCCTGACTAATTACTGTACACACATTCACATACACTCTCAAACAATTTGATAGGAGTCGCAACTTCCCTACTCCTGAGAGAACACCCAAGACTTTAAGACTTTCTGGAATGCCATTGGGGCCAAGGAGTAGGGAATCACATAGATATTAGGGGGAATCTCATTTCAGAAGGCAGTCATCACAAAGTAGAAAGTATGCTTCTTGAGTCTGGAAAGATAACATTGTGTAATTGAAGGTACCCAGAGTGTGACAATCCTGTCATCTTGTACCAGCTGGACAGACACCACAAGATATAGGCCGTCTCTCAGATAACCAACCCCTCCACAATGGAGGGTTTTTTCTTAGAGAGTAAGGCAGATAACCTTGATGAAAATATGCAGGAACCATTACTTAGGCAAAAGTGGATGAAGCATATCTTAAGCAGCAAATATTCATAAGACGCTCAGACAGACACCTCCCTAATTCAAAACAGCATAAGGAGGAGGAGGTATAGCACATACTTGCAATATTCTGTTATCATAGCCAATCTCAATAAATAGCAATAGCCCTTAGACTTATATACCACTTCACAGTGCTTTACAGCCCTCTCTAAGTAGTTTACAGTGTCAGCATATTGCCCCCAACAATCTGGGTCCTCATTTTACCAATCTCAAGAGGATGGAAGGTTGAGCCAACCTTGAGCTGGTGGGACTTGAATTGCCAACTGCTAGCAGCTGGCAGTCAGCAGAAGTAGCTGACAGTACTGCATTCTAACCACTGTGCAAGTCTCTTTTATGAATGGATTTCCTGCTCTGCTCTACTTAGTGGGGCTGACAGCTATACAGGTCATAACCAGCACCTTGAATTATACTCAAAAGCATTCTGGTAACCAGTGCAGCTCATGAAGCAGAGGTAACATGGCAGCATACTGTCTATGTCATTGAATTCTGGGTCAACTGAAGCTTCTGAGT
>QLTV01002698.1:1996982-2007911 GCA_003457575.1 Thermophis baileyi
GAGAAAACTACACACAGGTAATTAAGTCCATAAATTATCCTCCCTTGCTGGAGTTGGCCGAGAGCCCGGACTGGAGTTATTACAAAGGTCAAACAGCAGCCAGACCAAATACTTGTGTTGTTTCCAGCAAGAGTTTCCGCTGTGAAGCAACCTTAAATAGTCTTAGGGTGTGGCCCCTCTGCCTGCAGGTTTACATGTGAGGAGAGCTACTCTTGCCGGCTAGCTGCCCTGCGTGTCCTAGCATCAATCAGAGGCTCCTCCTCTTCACTGGAGTCACTTAACTCCTGCTGGGGAGGTGCAGAAGGCCCTGGTTGATTATTGTCCTCTGGCCCTGCGTCCTCCTCGGTCTCGGACTCAGGTGCCGGAGATACAGACTGATCTTGCCACCCCATGGTCGGTTCTTGGTCTTCCGGATCCATGAGCAGCTGCGCGGGACTTGGGCAAGCCACAACAGTAAGGGCATAACATCAGTGCTGCTAAAAGAATTCACCACCTTCAGGATAAAAAATAAATCTATTTGTTTTAGGCAAAAACATGGAGAAATATTTGTTTCTGACAGACATATATGATCGGGTTTTGTTCATTTTCTTTTTTAGGTGGGACTGAGAGGGGGATACACATAAATATATGATGGGGTTTCAAAATTCATTCAAAATGAGTCACTGAGCATGTCTTATTTTCAGGTAACTTTGGTCTGTTTGTTTTTTAGAAAGTTTGGCAAGGAAGAACATTGTATGATTGGCATTTTAATATAAATGGACCAAATTAGCATTCTTTGAGTTATTTATGCAATCTGGAATGCAATTAGCCTTCTGCTTTTGCAGTAGAGAAAGTGATGCACCAAAGCACAACTTATGCGGAATTGTATATAGCACATCACATACAGTATATGAAGGAATGAGTAGAGATGTTCATATAGATTTCTGAACCTGGTGAACATTTGCACCACTAAAATTATGTTAGAGTTAATAGAATAGCACCGAGAGCTGTGGTGGCACAGTGGCTAGAATGCAGTATTGCAGGCTAATTCTGCTGACTGCCGACTGCCAGCAGTTCAGCAGTTCGAGTCTCACTGATTCAAGGTTGACTCAGCCTTCCATCCTTCCGAGGTCAGTAAAATGAGGACCCAGATTGTTGGGAGCAATATGCTGACTCTGTAAACCGCTTAGAGAGGGCTGTGACGAACTATGAAATGGTATGTAAGTCTAAGTGCTACTGTTATTGCTATCCAGGAGTGAAAAGAGGAAAAAGAGACATATTTTTGAAGAAGATGCAATAAGGGAAATAGATCTGTCTTTTTCTGGGAAGAATAAGAAACGAAGTCACAACAGCTCAATAATGGGCTCTTTGTTTTTTATCTTTCTGAAATATAACTTTCATGAAGAAATCTTCATTTCTGAGCTTTAATTTATTTATTTTCAATGAGGAACAGGAGCAAGAGGCACAATGAATGACAAGGTATATAATTTCAAGTACTTTTTCCTTGTTCTTCTTTTTGAGGCTGCAGAGATGCAGCTAAGATCAGCCAAGTTTCATAGCTTTTTCATTTCCTCTTCCCAGCTTCTCATCATCTGAAGATTTCATTTGGAGATGCAGGGTATTTTTTTTTTTCTAAATCAGGATAGAATTTTAATTATATTTTGTTTAATCTCACGAGGCTCAGGCTTGAGTTGCTATGAATAAATATGCAGAAAGGCTCATTTATTATTCCATGACTCATGAAATCTTTATCCAAGGGGAACAGAGGGAATATGCATATACTGTATATGCGTGTGTGTGTGTGATACACACACACACACACACACACACACACACACACAAATATATCAGGGAAACCTGAATAGTGTCAGTTTCCTTTATTCTTTTCAAATACTGAACTCACTCGGTACTTATAGAACCATAGACTCACAGATACTATCATAGTGCTTGAAGTGTCCTCTTCTTTATCTAGACATTTTTGAAGGTTAGGCAACATTTAAAGATACTGATCAGTTCCTTAGATTTGAATGGTAAAGAAAAACCTAGTTAGTATCATCAGCATACAGTTCTGATGGCACCACACTCCAAAGTTCCAAATGTCCTTCTTCAGTAGTTCCATGTTCCTGTTGAACAGTATGGGGAACAAGAATGAAACATGTGCAACACTGCACATCAACAAACTAGCTGTTGAACTGTAGTTCCCCAGCTCTACTTTCTAGATGGTCTGACAAAAAGGATAAGAATCATTATAAAATAGTGTCCTGCCAGATGACCCAAAAGAGAATGTTAGTCCAGCCACTGAAAGATGCCAAAAGTTCAAGAGATCCAGGATGTCATATCCCCTCCATCCACTTTCTGATAAAAGCATTCATGAAGTCAACCGAAGCAGATGTAAATTCTGCAGCAATTTAACTGAAATTAAACAAAGGAAAGATGTGAAGCCTCGGGAAGTGCATTCTGCCCTATGGGAATCTGCTACAAGGTCACACCTCCTATGCCACTTTTTAAGAAATCAGATGAGACACAAAATAAAGCAGGAAAAGTAGAATTTCTGAAGTGTCTGCAAATGTTGTTTATTTCATCAGTGCCAATGTATTTTGGAGTAAACAACTCATCTAATGAAGTACTAAATATACCAGTTGCCTCATGAATGCAAATCCTCAAAGAAGAGGGGAAGAACGAGTGATGAAAATAGTGGTTTCCATTTTTAATTCACTTTGCTAGTTATCCACCTAACCTCCCACTTTCCTGGGAGCTATATTTTTTAACTTGTCATCCTGAGCAAAAATGGACCTACTGGAAAATAAAGTGCAAACAGAGATGCCGACCCTCATAAAATAATCATACCAATGCCTTTCCTACATGGGGAGTGTCCTCCAGTGAATGATTAACCACCAGTTATGAAAAGTTCCCACTGCGAAGGAGTTTGCATTTCCATGTTTTGGATTTGATGGAGCGGGTAGAATGGAATACAGTTTCCAATGACCTACTGAATTTGGGCAGATTAATCCAATATGTGAATTCTAAGCAACCAAAAGGAATTCATCAACAAAATACATCCAGGAGTTTATTTGAGCCTCCTGCTTAGTGAAGCAATT
The DNA here is from genome assembly GCA_003457575.1 of Thermophis baileyi. Taxonomy (NCBI): domain Eukaryota; kingdom Metazoa; phylum Chordata; class Lepidosauria; order Squamata; family Dipsadidae; genus Thermophis; species Thermophis baileyi. The sequence goes on from QLTV01002698.1 coordinate 2,000,060, forward strand.
CTCGAGGATCTTAGGGCTTTAACTGAATATATTCTCTTTGAAAATAATATTCACAGAGCTATATGACATACTGCATATCTGCACAGGATGTTGCACAGAAAACAAAAAGTGAAAGAGAGGTCTGGTCTCACTCAATCAGAATTCAAAATAGTAGTTTAATAGTTTGCTCTAAGACTGGAGATAACACAGTTCTAATCCTCATGCAGTTCTGAAGCTCATTGGAGGACGCTGAGCTAGTCACTAACTCACAGTCTAATCTACCTCACAAGGCTGTCATGATGCTAAAATGGGGGAAGTGAGTCAATCATGTATACAGCACTGAGCTCCCTGGAGGAAAGACAGGAAGCAATTAGAATCAATGAATAAACAACCAAATAAATAAACCACCAAGGTGAATGGTGACTTTGAGATATGCATGGCTACTAGTCACTGTTATCTAGAAGGTAAAACTAAGATCTATAACTGAAGACAGCATGCCTCTGAATGCTGATTGCTGAGGAATATTGCAGGATCCAATCTGGGTCAGTCACCAGGACCAGAGGCTTAAGTCTTCTGAGCTTTCGGACTTGTGCTGAAGCCCATCCTCAGGGAATTTCCCTCACACTTTCTGCTAGAGAGAAGTTCCCTGAGGATGGGCTCCAGCACGAGTCTGAAAGCTCAGAAGACTAAACCTCTAGTCCAGTGGTTCTCAACCTTTTTAATGCCGTGACCCCCCGCGGCCCCTGCCCCACCGCTGTGACCCCCGCCCCCTCCCCACGCGCGATGAGGTGACAAAGGGGGCGTGGCACCAGGGGTGAAATGTTCCCAGTTCGGCCGTGCCTGCGGGTCGCCAGACAGCCGGTAACCACGGAAGCGGGAGACTTCGCCCACCCGCCCGGACGCCGCCATTTCAGTTCTTTTACCCTCTGCGCATGCGCAAAGCGTTCTGCGCATGCGCATAGGGTAAAAGAACTCAAATGGCGGTGTCCGGGCGGGTGGGCGAAGTCTCCCGCTTCTGTGGCTACCAGCTGTCCGACGACCCGCAGGCACAGCCGAACTGGGAGCATTTCCAAGATGGCGGGCTAGCGCGTGCGGCGACCCCTGTGAAAAGGTCGTTCGACCCCCAAAGGAGTCACGACCCACAGGTTGAGAACCGCTGCTCTAGTCCCAGTGACCTCCCGATTGGATCCTGCAATTTTATCCTGGGACATGTTTATTTGCCTTCATTCACTTAGGAATATCACCAGCAGGATTCTCTTAGTTTGATAGTTTGTGCACCTTCCATTGCCATCCAGTTGACCCTCGTGTAAATAGGCTGGTGGACAAATTCTTTGTTAGATTCAGCACAGCTGTTATCATCTGCTTTCTAATTCTATGCCAACATCTACTTGTTAATTCTCAATGGCTTTCTTTCATTATGAAAAAAGGATTCTGTTTCTCTATCTTATTTTTTAGTGCTCTTAAGAATGATATTCTTTGTTTGTGGCATTTTTCAGCAGACTATCATTGGGGCAGGAGAAGGTATTTTCTTGTTGTTTTCTGTTACATATCTTCTCATCATTATGAAGGCTTCCTGGGTGCTCTCACTCTCTAATCAGGAAAAAAAAAAAGCAAGATAGGAGGGGTTTGCAGATGATGATGTCTTCTTTTGGGATTTAATTGAATGATAGAAAGCAAGAAAGACTGCAAATTGTTAGAGAAAAGCTTGTACAATGAAATGTAGGATATTCACACATAAATCTTGTCCACCCTGTAACGAAGTACTTAGAATACCAAACTCTGAGTATGAGAATTTCACAGATAGTCTCTTTACCTTGAAAGCAATTCCAAAGTGATTTCTTTCTCATTAAACTGAATGAGAATTGATAGGAAAAAAAGTTGTACAACATTAATTCTTCAGGGCATTCTTTCCCCACTTTATGTTGTAATTAGCTTACTTCTTCTAAACTCACCTAGAAAAGAGAAAAGACTAGAATCTTATTTTCCAACACCTATGGAAGGTGCTTGGACGAATTACACACCAGTCCTTCTCAGTAATATCGATTACATAAAAATGTAAGAAGGAAGGGGGAAGATGTGAACAAGATTTTTTTTTAATCAAAGAATTCAAGGGTAGGCAATCTTATCCCATAACTGATGACAAGGAATTATAGAAATGGATAGAGGAGAGGAACAATGTGCCTATCCTGGCTTCTATGATACTTAAAAACTGGACACTTTTGAGGATGCTTGGATAAGGAGGAAGAGGTTGTATTGCTGGGTGGTTAGAGAATTCTAAGAGTCTTCGGAAATCACAATCTAACATTTCCCAACTGAGCTCTCTTCAGATGTGCAAGAACTGCACCTCCCAGAACTCCTGGACACACTAGTTTAGGATTTTAGGTATTGTAATCCCAACCCACCTGTGTGTATGTGTATGTGTGCCAGGTTTGGGAAGGCTACCAATCTATACTTCCTTGAAAACTGATGTAGGCTTTTAGCCATAGTCAACCAGTCCTGCCATTACCAAGCTTTTTTTTTAATAGAAGAAGAAATTTGCTTCATCAGAATAAAATGTTCTACAATGTGATTCAACCAGATTCCATAGGCAGCGGGAATCCAAGCCACAAGGAAGCAAAAATGGAAATCATTAAGGATCAATAGGAAGCAGAGAAAGGTAAAATAAAGTTATGATTCATTATTCAGTGTTTCAGGGTAGGGAATAATTTGGAGAAATCTGGTGAGAGTTGGAAAAGCCATTACCTGAAGTTATAGTTAAAAGACCTTAGTCATTGCTTATACAATATGAGTGGGCTACTTGTAGTGTGAATATAGGTTGGCTGTAGAGTTAGATAGATATAAATACAGATATTACACGAAAGCAATTTTCTTGTTTCTTTCAAAATAAAAATAATACATCTGAAACTACAGAGATTGAAAAATTTAAATTCACTGATATTTCAGGAGTACACCTTGGAAAAATATTCTTTATGCTTCTGATTAGTTTAAATGCTGCTCTCTCTCATACACACACACACACACACACACACACACACACACACACACACACACACACACACACACACACAGCCTTGTTTTGTCCAGCCATTTCCTCAAGATATCTCAGATGGTTCTCATAGCTGTACTTCACAGGATCCTACAGAGTTTCAAAGAGGCACTTTGATTCATCAGAGCTTTGATCAAAGTTCCCCTTCAAAAGGAAGCAGCAAAATTCTACACAGTAGAGCAGAGTAGCCCTCTTACTGAACAGAAGATATGGATCAGAATGGATCCATCTCCTTGACGCAAAGTGCTATGTTAAAGAATACAGAATAACAGAGTTGGAAGGGACCTTGGAGGTCTTCTAGTCCAACCCCCTGCTTAGGCAGGAAACCCTACACCACTTCAGACAAATGGTTATCCAATCTCTTCTTAAAAACTTCCAGTGTTGGAGCATTCACAACTTCTGGAGGCAAGTTGTTCCACTAATTAATTGTTCTGTCAGGAAATTTCTCCTTAGTTCTAAGTTGCTTCTGTCCTTGATTAGTTTCCACCCATTGCTTCTTGTCCTACAGTCAGGTGCTTTGGAGAATAGCTTGACTCCCTCTTCTTTGTGGCAGCCCCTGAGATATTGGAACACTGCTATCATGTCACCCCTAGTCCTTCTTTTCATTAAACTAGACATACCCAGTTCCTGCAACCCTTCTTCATGTTTTAGCCTCCAGTCCCCTAATCATCTTTGTTGCTCTTCTCTGCATTATTTCTAGAGTCTCCACATCTTTTTTACATCATGGTGATCAAAACTGGATGCAGAAGAGAGTTTTGTCTCCACCAAAGGATGTGCTCCATGCAAGCTGACTGGATATCATTCACACAATCTTATTCTGAACTCAGCCACACAGCTTCCTTTCCTCAGTTTTGAGATAGCCTTTTTACCAATTATTTGCCAATTATTGACATAATATCTTCATCTTAGGGCCAGCCTGAGACAAAGTCATTTGGAAGAAAATTAAGGTTTTCTTGTGGAACACAGAACAAACCTCCTCTATGTAACTTTGTGTTTCCCATGGAGGTGGATCCTCAAGTACAGTATGCCAATGATCTGCAGGGGTCTTAATGGCTTGCTGGAAGAGCATCCTCTTCCATCCAGCCGTGTGGCTCTGTAGTTCTGGGACCGTTTATCTTTTAACTGCTGAGGATAACAGAGGCTCAACCAAATTTGCTATTGGTAGCCTTGGCTGTTTCAATTGCTATTAAGGGAGAGAGGAGCAGAAAGGGCTGTTTCAATTGCTATTAGGGGAGAGAAGAGCAGAAAGGAAACCCTACTCTCTTTCTGCTGCTTGCTTTCCTCTCTCTTCCCTGCCTCTGCATGGATCTCTTGCTCCCTCCCATCAGGAAATAGCAATAGCACTTAGACTTACATGCCACTTCATAGTGCTTTACAATACTCTCTAAGTCAGGGTTGTGAAACTCAAGGCCCGGGGGCCGGATCCGGCCTGTGGGGTGCTTAGATCTGGCCCGCAGGGCTGTCCTGGTAACAGGGAAGAATCGGCCCGCGGTGCCTCTGCCAGCAAAAACAGAGCTCGGGAGAGGCACGTGCGGCCCTCGCGAGTTCCGTTTTTACTGGCAGAGGGTTGCAGGAGGCCGTCGCAGATGAGAACGGAGCTCGGGAGCCCATTTTCGCTGGCAGAGCGCTCAGGCTACCACAGGCACCGACACGAGTGATGTTGAGCTGGCCACGCCCATCCCAGTCCCCGAGGTCAAACACAACGCTGATGCAGCCCTCAATGAAATCGAGTTTGACACCCCTGCTCTCAGTGGTTTACAGAGTCAGCATATTGCCCCCAACAATCTGGGGCCTCATTTTACTGACTTCAGAAGGATGGAAGGCTTAGTCAACCTTGAGCCGATGAGGATTGAACTCCTGGCAGTGAGCTGAATTAGTCTGCCATACTGCCTTCTAACCACTGCACCACCCTTACCTCTCTTTTCGGATTGCTCTCAAGATGTAGTGAGTATACAACATGACTTTAAAAGACAGAAGAAGATCGGTTACCGAGACACCAATGGAAGAGTCAAGGTCAAGAAAGACTTGCAAGATTAAGTAACTATAGCTGTTTTAATAAAACTACCTTTAGGTCTGCACATTAACTGTTTCTTAGTCTGATCTATTTTGTAGGGCTGACATCAATCTTTTCAAGTTGCAGCATGCTTCCCTTCTTCCCTCTTTTATCTTTATCTGAATTGCTTAGGAAATGGTCCTTTCCTCTGTCCTTCAAGGCTACATACTTGGTACATATGGGGCGGCAGCAACAACACTCTCCAGTGGCAGGTAAAGGCAGAGATCATCATAATGAAAGGTAGCTAAGACTCCATACTTGGGGTTGGGGGAGAAAGACAACAGTGAAGGGGGAGAGTCAACCTCTGTTTCCCATTCCCAACAATAACATGATGCCCCCCCACTCTTCTATGACAGGACTTTGTTGGCCTAATTTTTGAGATGTGGCAAAGATAATTTGTTAGGCAGCAATTTTTGACTGTCCTCTCCTTTGGAGGGCAGGACAAAAGTCCATCCCTGCCAATGTGGGGAAGATCTTTATATTGCAAAGAAGTGAACAAATGGGATGGTGTGGTGGGGTGGGAATTGGCCAAAATTATGGTAGTAGCTTCCATGCATTATTAGGGATTTAAATCTGCTTCTCTGTTGACTGCATCCACCAAGCTATCCATCACATCACACAACCTGACAATCCCCCTCCTCTCCCTATCTCCCCAGGTCTCAATGTTATCAACCTGATCTACTACAAACTTCAAAATCTGGATGTTAACAATCAAACAGCGGGGAATGGATGGAAACTGTTCTATCTAAATCATGTTATTGATGTTGAGCCTCACACGGAAATAATTCAAAACCTCTCCTTTTGAGTTCTCTCTTGCAAAAGGCCTAAGCAAGCAATCCACTGCCCAGATGATGAGGGTAGCAGGGCAGAAAGAGCAAAACAAGAGTCCAAGGCATGAAATAATCATAGCTGGAGAGAAGAACATATAGCTGCAGAAATCTACATTGCCATTAAGTGCCTAAAGTGCCTCACTGCAGAGTCATCACAAAGGGTGTTTTTGCTTTTGTGCCAAGTGGGATGGAGGTGAGGAACAAACATATTTACCACAATCACACAGTCTACAAAAAATGGGGGGGGGGAGGAAATGCTGCCTAAAACAATACCCAGAGGGAAAAGAAACCATGTCCTGATCACTTTGGAAATATTTTCAAATAGTCTTATGAAATTTGCAGGCAAGCAACCCCAACTTCAGGCTTGTAGGGTTGCCTTCATGAAAGAGAGGAAAAAATGTCTGGAGGACAACCTTGCAGTGATCTGTTGGTCTTAGATGAGAAAGCTGCAGTTCGCCCTCATATCAGTGCAACAGCAACAACAGAACCTTGTTGCTTATTATGGTAAACTGAGTATGAAGATTCCATAAAGAGATGGCTTAAATTAAAATATCATCCAGAATGTGTTGGCCATAGGGACGCAACATAATAGATGCTCTTCATGTAAAAAAAATCTCAATTTCAATCTTCATCATCTTCTAGTAGTTTTACTAAAACATTGGCCTAAAATCTTGGAAGGCTACTGCCAGATGATATGGCCCAAATAATCTTTATTTTATTTTATTTATTTTTATTTATTTATTTAGTTTGTCAAACATAAGATAACAGGTATAAGTATAAACATGAATATGAATACAGTAAATACAGGGTACGAATAAATGGGGACAGTAGGACAGGGACGGTAGGCATGCTGGTGCGCTTATGCACGCCCCTTACAGACCCTTAGGAATGGGTGAGGTCCACGGTAGACAGTTTAAGGTTGAAACTATGGGGGTTTGATGAAGTTGTTGTTTGATGAACAACAGAGTTTGATGAACAACGGAGTCAGGTAGAGCATTCCAGGCATTGACCACTCTATTGCTGAAGTTGTATTTTCTGCAATCGAGTTTGGAGTATATTATTGACCTATTCAATTTACACCCTACCTTTCCATTAAAAAGAGCAAAAAAGAATATTATCATCCTTAAAATTAATACTAAAGATGATTAATAAGTAAAAGTCTAGCAAAAAAGATGCATTTTTACAGAAGGGGTGCCTTCCATTAGATAGAATTTTGTCATAGGGGTATTTCGGAGAAGACTCCCCTGCAACTTTTAACACTCAGACAAATTCAAATAGGAAAGAAGGTCCCCTGGATGGTCAGTTCAAGCCATTTATGGATTTAAATTGTGCCTGTGAAGTAATTAACAACCATTATAGATCTTTCATACAGGCATCACATCATCCCTCTATCTTCCACTAGCTACCAGTCTATCTGGGGTAGTCTCAGGTGAAGTATATTTGAACAATCTGGATACGATCTAATTAAAATGTAGACCTGTATGGCAGCTTCTTGCATTACTAAACACAACTCTCTGTAGATAACCTGTCTCTATAAGTAAGCAGAAATCAACAATATCTCTTATGTACATAGACATTTTTAAAAACAAAGAAAAAAAAAACCCTCAAAACATAACAGCATATTAGTTCTCATGAATATGTTCCAGTAAAAAAAAAAAGTAGAAGGATTTATTACATGATGTTAAGAGAATAAAAGACCTTTATAGCAAAATCCAGTCCACAACTGCTTAATCTGATGATAAATAAGTATAATTGTAGAAAACTCTTACCTCGGACAATGATGTTGGTGGACTTCTTTGCTGGATTCCCCACGTTGTTGTTGGCAATGCAGCTATAGGTGCCAGCATCATCAGAATTGATAGCAGGGATGGTCAACGTCCCACCTTTCAGTATTATCTTCTCAGGTAAGGTACCAACAGATCTTACCCAGGTCAGGGTTGGGAG
>QLTV01002698.1:2026618-2043273 GCA_003457575.1 Thermophis baileyi
TATCTCTATCTCTATCTCTATCTCTATCTCTATCTCTATCTCTATCTCTATCTCTATCTCTATCTCTATCTATCTATCTATCTATCTATCTATCTCTACCTCTACCTCTACCTCTATATCTCTATATCTAATCAATCAAAAAATCTAAAAATACTAAAGAGGGTAACACACATCCCCGGTAAAAATTAATGTGGCTAACTAAATTTATCATTAAAAAAATATTCTGCCTTCTATTTCCCCCACAATAATAATCCTGTGAAATGGGACAGGTTGAGAAAGAGTCACTGGCCCATAGTCACCCAGCGGCTTTCATGCCTAGCATGAGACTAGAATTCACAGTCTCCTAGGTTTTAGGCCAGCACCTTCACTACTAATGCTGTTTTATCCTGTTTTAATTCTATGCCATCAAGAGATTTTGGATTTGGCATCCTATAAATCTATCATTTTTAAGTAATTTTGCTGAATACAGGTAGTCCTCGACTTACAACAGTTCATTTAGTGACTGTTTAAAGTTACAACGGCACTGAAAAAAGTGACTTATGACCATTTTTCACACTTATGACCACTGCAGCATCCCCATGGTCATGTGATTTACATTGGTATGCTTGCAAACTGGCTCATATTTATGACAGTTGCAGTGACCAGGGGTCATGTGATTATCTTCTGTGACCTTCTGACAAGCAAAGTCAATGGGAAAACCAGATTCACTTAACAACTATGTTACTAATTTAACAACCACAGTGATTCACTTCACAAATGTGGCAAGAAAAGTTGTAAAATGGGGCAAAAGTCACTTAACAAATTTCTCACTTAGGAACATAAATTCTGCACTCAGTTGTGGTTGTAAATTGAGGACTGACTACCTGTATTTGAATTATGTACTCAGTAGGAATCAGTTCCCAAAAGATAAATCAGGTAGATTTTGTGTTATATATTCTCCCCTTAACCTAGCTTTAGATCCTGACTGAAGCCTTGCAAGTTGGAAGATTTCATACAGTACCTTTGTTTTTCTGACACTACAAAGAAATCCAGAGAGAATATTTTTTTGGCAAAGCCAATATGCAATCTGTACTAAAAATCCAGATAACCTTCCAAATCTCATCTTAGGCACAAATTAGGAAACTGATGAAAAGTTTCTCCTGGCAGCTTCCTTTTTTTTAGTCATTTTTGGGGCCTTTTCGGCATTTATTTCAGCTGGTAACCTGATGGCCATTCTCTTCTAAATGTGTTGACATTTATGAACTTCTGATTTTAAAAAATTAAGCAAGATGGGAGACTACTAGAAAATTCAAGGTATGTACACCAAATTGGGAAGGTTAAAAAAAAACAAAAAACTGAAAGCCAATGGGAAACCATTTCTTGTAATGTCACTTTGAAATCAACATGTTTATCAAGTCAGGAGTTCAATCCATTCCAAAACAAAATGTACCTTTATTTAACCTAGATTAACATTCAACCAGGGGTGAAATGCTACCGGTCCGGGAGAACCGTTAGCGGACATGTGGCCTGGTTCGCTGAACCGGTAGTGACCAGAGGTGGGTTTCAGCAGGTCCTGACCAGTTCTGGAGAACCGGTAGCAGAAATTTTGAGTAGTTCGGAGAACAGGTAGTGGAAATTTTGAGTAGTTTGGAGAACCGGTAAATACCAGATCTATTCTCTGCCTCCCGAGTCCTAGCTGATCAGGAGGAAATGGGGATTTTGCAGTAACCTTCCCCTGGAGTGGGGAAGGAATGGAGATTTTGCAGTATCCTCCCCTGGAATGGGGTGGGAATGGAAATTTTTACAGTATCCTTCCCCTGCCACGCCTACCAAGCCACACCCATCAAGCCACGCACACAGAACCGGTAGTAATTTTTTTTGAAACCCACCACTGGTAGTGACGGCTGGCTGGCCACACCCCCGAACCAGTCCCCCGGTCGCAGCTCGCTTGCTCTGCCCCGCCCAGTCTCTGCTCTGCAGCTTGCCTGCCTGAAGCACTGCGCCCCTGATCTGCCTGCCCGGTAAGCCTGCAAAGTTGTGGCCTAGCTAGCTGCCCCTGCCTCCCACCGTCCCAGCCTGCCTTCCCTACTCCATTTCCCGTGGCCCGCAGCCCCGACATGCTTGCCTGCCTTCCATGCGGCCTTCCCAGTGTCCCCGTGGCCAGCTTGCAAAGGCAGGAAAGCGGAAGGCCGTGTGGAAGGCAGGCAAGCATGTTGGGGCTGGCCGGCCATGGGGAAGGGAGCTAGCAGCCTTCCCAGTGGTCCTCCATGCCCACTTGCCTTCCGGCGTCCAGCCTGGCCTGGCTAGAGGAGTGGGCGGGCGGCCCTTGGTGGAGATGCAGCTGCTGCTGCTATGGGAGTGAGAGGGGCAGCGGAAACAGCGCTCCGGGACGGCAAGCGGATGTCCCGGGGCTGCACATGCGGTGAGGCGGGGCTAAGAAAACACATGTTGTGAGGCAGGGCTAAGAAAACATCTTCCCGGAGGAGCAGAAGCAGCACATCGCTTCTACCAATCGAAACAGCGCTGAGTAATATTCAGGAGAACTCGTTGGAATAGAAAAGGGGGCATGGCGAGATGTGGAATAGGGACGAGTTTGGGGGCATGGCTTCTCCCAAGCCGGGACGCTGTTGTACCCGCTGCGAGGCAAAGCTGCTGTCCAAGCGGTGAGTAGCAGTTTGTATCAGGAGGGGCCGAATGTGATTGCGTTCCCCTGCCGGCTCCCTCTTTTATCCCTTTCCCACTAGGCGAGGATGGGCAAATAACTAAGTCAAGACTTGCTTCTGTTGCTTTGAGGGAATCTGGGCTGATCATGGCGATCACATGTAGTGCTGCGGTCAGTCAGTAGCGGGATATTGGAGCCCGGACTGTTTGGCGAGCCGGTGCTTTCATGGCCTGAGCACGTGAGACAAGTGCACCGCCCACTCCAGAGGCCTCCGCCTATCCATCCTTGCCGCATCACGTCAGCCTCCTCCTGATACTGCTGCGAGAGTGGAGAGCAAGCGAGGCAGCAAGCGCCAGCGTGCTCAGGGTGGACATCTCTGGATGCCCGATCCCCCAATCCTCACCTTGGGCTTTTCTGCCACAGAGGATGCCGCCCCGTGGGAGCTTAAACCGTGGGCTTCCCATGCAGCTCTCTGGAGGGGTGAGCGGCGGGTTCCCTGCCTTCCAGCTTGGTGGTCCCCGCCGCCCATTGCCCCAGGGCAGCTGCTGCAAGGAGTGAGCCGGCAGCCTGGCTCCGAGCAAAGGCGGTAGAAGCGATGGGTGTAGACAGACGGCTGCCGCGATGCTGAGCGCAGGGAAAGAGATGTGGTAAGCTGGAGATGGCCAGCTCCACCCAGAACATTAACGCTGCTGAGAGGGATGGAGGGGGAACGTGCGTCCTTTGTACCCCGATGGTACGAGGCTGGCTTGTGGCTCTGAGTGGGGGAAACTACTGTAAAAAAATGATGAAAAAGCCCTAGCCTGTTGCTCTTTAAGCCATAGAGAGGCTAATTTTGGTTGCTAAGCAAGAGCATTGTTAAGTGAGTTTCACCAAATTTTACAAGTTGGCCATGCCCACCCGGTCACATGACCATTAAGCCATGCCCACCAAGCCACGCCCACCAAGCCACGCCCACAGAACCAGTAGGGAATTTTTTTAGATTTCACCACTGGATTCAACCTAATAATTGCTTATTAACAAAACATTCATTCCTTTTCATCAAATGAAAAAAGGGTTTTTTTTAAGACAGAGGATGGGAGGGTTGGTGGAAGGGAGCATTTGGTAAGTTTGGCTGATGAGTCATGTTTTGAACAGCCCATCTTTCCCAAAGAAAACATTTTGTATCAGTTAACTCAGGCTGCATCACAATAAAGAGCTGGGGAAGGTGAGATGAATTTTCTAATTAGATTATTTAAGGTATGCTATTCAGGACCCCATGTGGTCTGAATCAAAGCCATCTCAAGGGACATTGTATGCACCACAATATCACTTTTACTTCTGGACTGAAGAAGCTTCTTGGATGAGAAGTGAAACGTCTTCAAAGAAAAACCAGAAAGTCCGGTTGGCTCTTGAAAAAAACACCTTTGGGACAACCATGACCTGGATGACTGAGAATCTCCATAGACATTTACTTCTGGACATTTACTTCTGGCTGGACCCTGAAGAGCTGCTAGCAATAGCTTAGTGGTGATGTTGATGTTGATAGGAATAGTAAGAAAAAGCGATTTTCATATCAACTTCCTTACAGACATAGAAATTTAAGGGCACAAGAAGATAGAACATGTAATACAATTGAACTAAATAGCAACAACTACCATAACAAATCAGGGTGATTTAAATCACTAGTCAGGCAGACTTGATTTAATTATTTACACCACAATTTATTCATTAGTCAGGAAGATTCTGTGATTATTTCTAGCAAAAGTACACTCTTGTTTGGTACCTCTTGAATACATATTCTTCCTCTGAGAGAAATGTAATTAAATTTCATTTTTAGTTGGTACATACCGTATAAAGCAATTATTTAGTCAAATTTTTATAGATTAATTTTCAGGTGAATATGGAAGGATAAACTTAATACTAAGCAAGAAGATACATTATTTTACTGCCTTGTAACAAATAAATCCTGTTATCTCCAGCTTTACCAGACCAGTTTGTCCAAAAAAAAAAAAAAAAAAGGAAAGGAAAGGTTATCCGCAAAGGGCTGAAAGTGACCTTGAAGCAGGGGTGGGTTCCAACTTACCTCGCTGCCGGTTCGCTCCCTCCCGTGCTGCGTGGGCGCGCCTCATGGGTGCGTGGGCGCGCCTCATCCCATCCCATCCCTTCCCATCTCAGGCATTTGTAAACAATCCTAATATCTGTCCTAAAATCATGTTTGAAAAGGACACCTAACTATAACCCTGATCGCATATAGAGACAGTTGTAATGACATTAGATGGCTCCATCCTCCAAAAGGAAATGTGAAAAAAGTCAGATACAGATGGATGAATGAATGATAGATACAGCATATTAGCTGGATAATTCTGGGAAATGAAGTCCACACAACTGAAAGTTGCCAAGGTTAAGGAACACTGAGATAGAGAATGAATAGGTAGCAATAGAAAAGGTAGCAGGGGAAAAATATTAGTTAAGATAGCTTACAATAATAACACACTTCAGAAGTTTATTAAGGTGCACAGTATTTTATTTACTTATTAAATTTGTATGGATGCTCATTTCAATAAGTGATTCTGGGCACGGAACACTCTTAAAATAAATTAAAAACAATTTCTCATCATAAATACAAAACGTAACATACACAGCAACTGAGGAAGATGTCAGACTCAACAGCTGTTAGCATAGTCAGTCCTGATATATTACTATTATTATAGTATTGCCATTATTGTATATGCAATACAAATGACTGAATAAGAACCAGTCTGTAGCATGGAAATGCAATGCAATAGAGATATGCCAGTATCATTTATTATTATTATTTTTACACTACCCTCCTCCCAAAAAAAGGTTCAGTACATAGAAGAGGGAAAAAAGGCCCAAAATACCTGTTTTGTTGGAAAGACGGAATGACACCATTTTGTCAGAAATATTGCAGACGTTCCTGACTGATGCAATGCAGCTGTAATTGGCGTAGTCCTGAGGTCGAAGATTCTTCAACTTCAGAATCTTGGTTTCACCCTGCATCCAGCAGAAGAAACATTACCACAGGGCCAAGATCATTATTATAATTCAAGAAAGAACATGCAGGATAATACACAAAGGGAATCTATTCTAAAAGGATAGCCATGTTGCAACTTTCTCCAATTTAGCATCTTCCAGATGTGTTGAAACTGCTATTCAAAGCATCTCTCACTGCCAAGGGAGTTGAATGCCAACATATCTGGTGGGCCTCAAGTTGTGGGACAATTACCTTAGTGCAGTGTTTTTTCAAACTGGACAACTTTTAAGATGGACTTCAATTCCCACACTTCCCCATTATGGCTTGGGAATTCTGGAAGTTGAAGTTCACACATCTTAAAAGTTGCCAAGTTTGAAAAACACTGCCTTAACCTATCCAATCAAAATATTTATTGGCTCGATTGTTTTATTTCCAAGCAGAGATTATTTTTCTTGCTTGTCTCTAACTGAAGTTTGGGGAAAGGTAGTCTACTCAAAGGCACATTAGCACTGCAAATGTCCTCCCTTTCCTTATTGAGTCCTTTTCCTATTATGTCAGTTTCCCTTTTTAAGAAAAAAATGCTGCATTGAATAAGAGAGAGAAAGTTATTGGATTCAAACAAGGCAGTGGAATTATACATCACATTAAACAATGGTTTGCTTTTACTATGGCTTTTTAACCAAATCATAATATTTTGTTTCACACCTGAGCCTAAACCAGAAATAATAATTTAGAAACAGTGACTCAGTGTTTAATCCAAAAGAAAACAAATCACTTAACCCAAAGGAAACAAACCATTTAGTATCTTAATGGAATATGTGAACAAACTGCTAGTTTCCCTCTTGGATGTCTTATACTTTATAGCAGTTTTTGAGACATTTGATACAGCACAGGTAGTAAGAAATATTTATTGTCCACTAAGACTAAATTGGAAACACTTCTAAGGCTGTGCAAACCTCACACAAGAGAAACCGTGCTTTATACTTGCAATATTTTGTGTTAGGTAGCAGTTGGTTATTTACATTTCCAGAATCCTTGCCCTGAAAAATTCTAGTTCCCAATGTATCTGCTACAGTTACGAGTTATGGGTATTGATTTCAAACTTCCCAGGCCCAGGAATCACCATTCTTCAGTGTAATTGTCAGCCTTCTTGCTAACCAATAGTGAATGTGGAAGCCTTTCAGGCCATGATTCAAGGACACTGCTTCTGCTAAGCCAGTATACTGCAAGAATTTGGAATAAAAGAAATCTACAACTACAGTATTTAAAATGTGGGCCATAGGTTCAGCAGAATCAAAAGTCAAACTTTTAATCTTTTTTTTAATGCATGAATGGCCTGAATGCTTCTTAATTTGGGGCAGAGGATTGATCAACATCATATTGTTGTAGAGTATATTGTAGACCACGGGTGTCAAACTCGATCGCGTCACGTGATGTATCATGACGTTTTTTGCCTTTGCGGAGCCGGGGTGGGCATGACCTGCGCATGAGGCATCCGGCCCGCGGGCCACCAGTTTGACACCCCTGTTGTAGACTGTTACAGATCAGTTTAATATTAGGTTAATTTCTTCTGACCATGACTAATGCTATGCAGAATGGCATCACCCCAACATATATGATACCAGAGAAAGAAGCTATAAGGTCTTTGTGTGTAGCTTGAAAACTAAAAGCTACCAGAGAAATTCTACTGAGAGAGTGAAGGACACTCAAGGTATGCATTGCAAAAGTGCACTTTAATGACCAACAAGAAGTGATAAAAACCCCTTTTCTCAATATAAAGTGAGTTTATCAGTTTTAAAAAAAAACTTTCAAGAAGATGGAAGATGGAGTGTTCTCAGATTGTGAGTACAGATGTACAATGTAATGTACCATTCTGGAAGGTAGGAAGATAGGAGTTGTTGTTCAGGAAATTGTAGTTGTCGTGGTTCAGGAAGACAGGAGTGTGGGTTTTTTTTGTTGAAAATATAACAAGCTATAATGAGATCTAGAGGAGAATCTAGAAATGGCATGAAGTTGAAGCCAGGATATTTATTTAGTTGGCCAAAAGAATGATTCTTATACTGAGAACTTTTTGTACTCAGAACAAGGTTTCAGCACAGGATATGTGCAGGCCAGTAAAAACCTAGACCTTTTTTATGCTTGCATTAGAAGGGAAGTAATTCACTCCACTGGGCTTTTTTATGTTTTTTTTTCCCTTCCTTTTAATCCACAGAAACAATCTGTATTCATTTATATTTGTAAATTGCTTTGGACACACAGTCCCCTGATTTATGTAGCTTTTAATCTAAAATGCCTGGGAACTTGTTTTAAATGCAAATTTCCCCCACAATCATTCCTTCTAATACTAATTTTTCCAGTGTAGGCTTTTAAGATGAACACTTCCCTGATGTAAGCTCTTTTTTTTTTTTTTTGTACAGTAATGTAGCTACTGCTGTCTGCACAAAAGGTTTAGTGGGTTTTTTGATTAGGAGGAAAGACAAACCTGATGTTAGTATCCAGGCAATTCAAAATCTGCTAACTTTGGTAAGAGACGCCCCGCTATGTATTTGGGAAAAAATAAAAAAATAAAATCATTATAGGCAGATCCCAATTTGGTTATCAACGATGGAGGCAATGATCTATCCAAATACAATAGATCTTAACAAAATGGTGAGTTACGCAGAACTCTTGGACAACAAAGGAGAACTAAAATCGGCTCAGGATCTGAAAAAAACAAGGAATTGATTTGGAATGGTGGCCTTATTTACAAGTTAAGACAATATTTTAAAAAGACCGTGAACAATATGGTATTTATGAGAAACAATTGGAATTGGATAAATTATTACAAGGAACGGGGGGGGGGGAATGATCACTAAAATATAAAATTTTCTTCTAAGATACAAAATTGAGAAAGAGGAAGTAAAGACAATGATTAGTTGGGCCAGGAATTTTGGCTATAGTATAGAGTTAGAGCACTGGGATAAATTATGGGAGAGAAATTATAAACCTACAATGCCAGAAGCCTATAAGGAGAATCTTTACAAAGTATTTTACCGATGGCATTTGCCTCCAGCGAGATTGGCCAAAATGTTCACAAATCTATCCCCTGAATGTTGGAAGTGCTGCAATAAAGTTGGAACATTCTACCATATGTGGTGGACATGCCCCAAAGCCAGGCAATATTGGCTTAAAATTAAGAAATGGCTGGAAGAAATCACAGAACATAAAATAAAATTGAAACCAGAATTGTTTTTATTCGGAATATTAGATTCAAAAATGGGTAGGAAATTTCAATACATAATACTACACATACTAACAGCTGCAAGGATCGCACAAAATTGGAAACAGACAAATACTCCCTCAGATGAAATGGTAATTAGGAAGATAATTGAGTGTGCAGAAATGGATAGGATGACCATGGAGTTAAAAGAAAAAGAAGAATCGGACTATTATAAAATTTGGAGTAGAATGTACAAGTGGCTAGAGAATAGAAGCCAAATTAAGGAATAGGAGAATTAAATTATGGATTATAATACAAATACAATGTATATATGTATAACCAGTATGGTTATAATCAGTATATATGTATAACCAGTATTGTTATAATCAGTATATATGTATAACCAGTATTGCTATAACCAGTATTATATTATTGCAATTGTTATAACCTATGGGAAGGTAAATGTAGAATGGTGAACTACAAAAGCAGAATATACATTCTGATACGGAAAGCTGTAAAATTGTGTTACATTGCTGTGTTTGTTTTTGTTTTTTATATTTCTTTTTTTGTGTGTTTTTTGTTTTGTTTTTAAAGTTGAAAAATGTTTAATAAAAACTATTTAAAAAAAATCTGCTAACACAATCAGTCTGGGTTAATTTTACAAGTTTGATTTCAGCCTCAAGTTACATACAGCTCAATACAGGTCCCAGATTCCAAGATTTGGTCATTTAATTATACTTGGATATTAATCTTTTAAGCAGAGGAATTATTGACGCAGCATCCAATTTCTTTGCACTAACATACACACCCTGCCCCATCCTGCAAGCTTTTAAAATGGGGAGTGGTTTTGGTGAATCCAGGTAAGGTAACTCTGAAGTCATAGAGAGTGAGTTGGGTGACCATTTAATTTTCTTAAATAAATAAAATAGATCTAGTGTTTGGAGGACCTGTGCCTGTTTCTTGGCTGCTCTGGTGCACAAATTCACCTTAGGCTGGAGGTGTACATGATGACCAAGTAGGAAAAGGAGAATCTGGTTATATTGAGATAGGATTGGAAGGAAGGAAGGATGTTTATAAGCTAAGTTGTGCTCTGACACTGTAGAAAGGAATTGGGAGGTGGAAAGGTATTTACAGGGAAGTTCTCTCTTTTCTGTTTGATCACTGGGAGAAGAAAGTCTGATGGAGACCCGGGCAGGTGAGTCAGTGCTAGAAATTGTATCTGCCTCAGTAGACACAGATTCTTCCGTATGCCACTGCTTTCTTAGCCAACTACAATGCAGCTGTGACCACAATGTTTGGACACAATGGAGCTATGGCTGTACAAGAGGAAATCAGCAGGGGCACAGGCAAAGAAAAGGCAGAAGCAAGCCATCCAGGTCACATCAAATCAATTTTATTGACTTATGCATGTGCTTTGTGCTCTGAAATGTACAAGGCTGCTTTGAAGATTCAATGTACATTGTTTGTTGCATCTTTGGAAGGAGCCCAGGTTGAAGTAGAGTTTGAACTACGTATAGTAGTCCTTGACATAGAACCAGGGGTGAAATTCAAAAATTTTCCCTACCGGTTCTGTGGGCGTGGCAGGGGAAGGATACTGCAAAAGAGCCGAGGTGGCGCAGTGGTTAGAGTGCAGTACTGCAGGCTACTTCAGCTGACTGCTAGCTGCAGTTCGGCAGTTCAAATCTCACCGGCTCAAGGTTGACTCAGCCTTCCATCCTTCCGAGGTGGGTAAAATGAGGACCCAGATTGTTGGGGGCAATATGCTGACTCTGTGAACCGCTTAGAGAGGGCTGTAAAGCACTGTAAAGCGGTATATAAGTCTAAGTGCTATTGCTATTGCTAAAATCCCCATTCCACCCCACTCCAGTGGAAGGATATTGCAAA
The DNA here is from genome assembly GCA_003457575.1 of Thermophis baileyi. Taxonomy (NCBI): domain Eukaryota; kingdom Metazoa; phylum Chordata; class Lepidosauria; order Squamata; family Dipsadidae; genus Thermophis; species Thermophis baileyi. Next base: position 2,037,317 of record QLTV01002698.1, read on the forward strand.
ATCTCCATTCCCACCCCACTCTGGGGCCAGCCAGAGGTGGTATTTGCCAGTTCTCCAAACTACTCAAAATTTCCGCTACCGGTTCTCCAGAACCTGTCAGAACTTGCTGAATTTCACCCCTGCATATAATCATTCATTTAGCAACAGTTTGAAGCTACGACAACGCTGAAAAAAGTCACTTGCAACCTGTTCGTACACTTTACAACTGTAACTGCATCCAAACAGTCACACAATCCAAATTTGGGTGCTTGGCAACTAGCATCTATTTACAAAAGTTGCAGAATCCTAGGTGATTGGCATTTGCAAGCTTCCCAGTTGGCTTCCAACAAGCAAAGTTGATGGGGGAAGCTGGATTTGCTGAACGGTCACATGATTCATTTAACAATTGCAATAATCCGCTTACTGACTATGGGAAAAAAGGTCATAAAATCAGATGTGACTCACTTAACAACCACCTTGCTTAGCAATGGAAATTCTGATTCCAATTGTGTATGTAAGTTGAGGACTAGCTGTAATCTGAAGATGCAGAGATCAAGTTGTTCTAATTTAAAGATTGTTTCCTAGGTCAACTTACTTTTAAACAGAGAGTGCAACACCGGGCCCATTGTTGCTACTGTTCACCCTCCTTTTACCATAGGAAAGCTTGCCCAAGACGATTTCCAGCACATGCCATCAAACACAAAGAGCCAATTTTAATAAAGTGAAATAGGTCAAGTTAACCCCCAAATATGAAGGCATATGATAAGAACATGCAAGTTTAAAATTTGAGGTTCATTTGCTAGAATTAGAATTAGAATAACAGAGTTGGAAGGGACCTTGGAGGTCTTCTAGTCCAACCCCCTGCTTAGGCAGGAAACCCTATAGCATTTCAGACAAAAGGTTATCCAATCTCTTCTTAAAAACTTCCAGTGTAGGAGCATTCACAACTTCTGGAGGCAAGTTGTTCCACTGATTAATTGTTCCACTGATTAACTGTCAGGAAATTTCTCCTTAGTTCCAAGTTGCTTCTCTCCTCAATTAGTTTCCACTCATTGCTTCTTGTCCTACCCTCAGGTGCTTTGGAGAATAGCTTGACTCCCTCTTTTGGGGGCAGCCCCTTAGATATTGGAACACTGCTATCATGTCACCCCTAGTCCTTCTTTTCATCAAACTAGACATACCCAATTCCAGCAATGGTTCTTTATGTGTTTTAGCCTCCAGTCCCCTAATCATCTTTGTTGCTCTTCTCTGCACTCTTTCTAGAGTCTCAACATCTTTTTTACATCGTGGCGACCAAAACTGGATGCAGTATTCCAAGTGTGCTAGACCAAGAGAAGGCAACATGGTGTCCATCAGACAACCGCACTCTCAAAAGGAGCACATCATTTGTCATGCTACAAGATAAAACACTATCTTTTTAGAGTATAACAAGGTAAAGAATGCCAGTAGGACATGGCATCTTGAACCCTTTCCAAGCCCATAATAATAGTTCCACACTGGGTCATTTGACCAAGAGGGAGAACTAAGCAGTTAGTTGTATTCCAAGCCATTAACTATTGCTGAACAATTATCCTGATGATGGACCAGGAGGTGACGCAGAGAGAGCCCACAGAGATGTTAACAATTGAAGGCTGAACCCAGGGTTTGGTATACTGTAAATGTATCCCCAACTCTGAAAATAGGCCAACAAAGGTAAGATGGAGTGGTGGCAAGCATGTAAGGAGATGAATTGGGGGTGGGTGGGATAATATATTGTCTCGTATTCTTCAGGCTTGGATAATTGAGGTATGGCCTATCTCTCAAGGTTTCTGCCCAGCCAGTTTGATTTGGCAGGGTTGGTGCATTCCATGGGCCACCATCTAAATAATGCCATCTATTGGGTTCCCAGAAGCGTGCCTTCTTTGTGGCATCATCTGCCCTCTGGAATGAAGTCCTTCCCCTTTCAAGATTTGAACATCTACCACCCTACTGGTATCTTGAAGGACCTTAAAAACCTGGCTCTTCATGTAGGCCTTTGGTGAGGACAATTGATACTCCTTTTCTTTCTTTTTCCCCACTCTTGTTTGTTTTCTTTCCCCTTGTATTTTTTCCCTTCCACTGTTTTTGTATTATTCTTTGTTTTTAACTGTCTGTAATAATTGTAAACTGTCCAGAGTTGCTAATGATCTGGCAGCACATACATTTAATAAAGTATTATGGTTACACAATTAGTATCTTTTCACAACAATGTGAAGTCACAGCTGAGAATATTAATATATCAGTGTAATGTATGTGTGATCCAAGCAGTGTGGCCTTTTGTAATTGACGCATAGAAATTTTGTCCGTGTGCCAATTTTCTAAATGCTATCCAATAGTTTTTGGTATGGTGCCCAATGTGCTGAGAAATTGGAGCATTTCATGGAGGACAGCAACCATGAAGGAACTGAGCACATTTAGCAGGAGGAAACAACCATGGGGAGACATAGCTGTCTTCAAGTATTAGAAGCTCTGTCATGTAGAAGATGGAGTAGAATTGATCGGGTGGTTTATGAAATAAAGACAAGAAACAATGGATTTAAATTACAAGGAAATAGATTTTAATTAGACATCAAGAAAAAAAATCCTAATGATAAGAGCTATTCAATAATGGAACAGACTGCCTTGGGAAGTGGTTGGCTCTCCATCACAGGAAGCGTTTAAACCAGGGGTCTCCAACCTTGGCAACTTTAAGCCTGGCGGAGTTGAAGTCCGCCAGGCTTAAAGTTGCCAAGGTTGGAGACTCCTGGTTTAAACAGAAGCCAGATAAGCTATCTGTAGGGAATGCTGTAGTAGTAAATTCTGCTTAGTTCAGAGCATTAGGTCAGATGATCTGCAAGATCCCTTTCAATATACTCTTGATCCCATGAAATGTGAGAAGTTAGGAAGATTGTTGACTACCATAGATTTGATTGCACAATCAAGGGTAGAATAATTACAGACATTCCTCAGTATGATAAGGGCAAACATTCTACAACCCTCTTATAAGAATCCCACCAATGGTTTGATCTTTTCTACCACCATGAATGTGAATGGTTAAAATGGAAATGGAAAATAACATTTTGGCATAGCACTAGTTGAAATTAATACATTTGAACAAGAAATATTTTAATTTACAGTGAGAAATTATCAACTGTATTGGCAGGATTGGGACCAGATTAGACAATAATCATGTTACCCACCCCCAACTCCCCCAATAATTTTCATAATCATCCCATATTGTAATTGCAGTGCTCAATTATGAGATTACATTAGCTGTGTTTATGCTAATTAAGCCATTAGGCATAATAAGTCTAATTACTCAAATTGGCTGAAAAATATTTTAATAAATGGTGGAATTTTTTACAGTGTGGATTGAATTTAAACTTGGGGGATCAGCTCTAATTTTACTTTGGAATTGGCTGGCCTTTTTCTCCCTCTGTATGCTAGCAGTTTGTGGAATTGTATTGCACCACTGAGATGTGAAACTAAATAATTTTGAATTGAATAGCTCCTATTCCTAGAAGAATACATCACATTAGTCGCAGGGCCAAACAAAATTGTTTCTTCCCAGTTTGTTTTGCTTTGGAATGCACTCATTAATAAAACAATTTCCCTCTATTTTTAAGGTATTTAAAAATAAATGTACAAGCATTACATTTAAATAGTATTTTGACTATTATTGTTACTTCTCTTTCAAAATATTCATTTCAAAGCATGCTACATCTCATAAAAGAAACCTTATTTTATGAATGGAGAATGAGACACTGCATATAGAGTCTCATTTTCAAACTATATTTCATTCCAGTAGATGCTGATCCATTAATCTATTGGATTTTGTTCAAATTTAATTTTCAATTGACCCCTGATTCTTCAGTGTCCTAAAGCCACAGAACTCATGTCTTGGTCATTCTAGTGGCTGTAATAAATTCTTGGCCCCATTCATAACCCCAATTGAATGAGACTTTATATGCCTGGATTACATGGCATAGTTGCTGATTCTTACAGGTTTATTATTATTGTTGCTCGCACAATCAGACAGATGTTGAGACCAGATTTGGCATTTTATCACCTATTGAGTTCTTCCTAAAAACGTAGGATAAGCAGATTATGATTACTATATACATAACAAAGTGAAATCACTTTGCTGCCAGTTCTTTAGCTTTTGATGGCCTTAGCACAAATCGAGTTCTTCCCAAGAACATAGAATATCCTAATATATCAGCATGGTATATGTTCAGATTCAAGCAGTGGAGTCTTCTATAATTGATAGATGGAAATTTTGTCATTGTGATCTTCTCCAATTCTTTTGTATTCTACTATCCCTGGGTATTGACACAATTATCCACACTTTGATCTAATAGAATAGAATAGAATAGAATAGAATAGAATAGAATAGAATAGAATAGAATAGAATAGAATAGAATAGAATAGAATAGAATAGAATAGAATAGAATAGAATAGAATAGAATAGAATAGAATTCTTTATTGGCCAAGTGTGATTGGACACACAAGGAATTTGTCTTTGGTGCATATGCTCTCAGTGTACATAAAAGAAAGGATACATTCATCAAGAATCATGAGGTACAACACTTACTGATTGTCATAGGATACAAATAAGCAATCAGGAAACAATCAATATTAATATAAATCGTAAGGATACAAGCAACAAGTTACAGTCATACAGTCATAAGTCATAAGTGGGAGGAGATGGGTGATAGGAACGATGAGAAGACTAATAGTAATAGTTATGCAGCCTTGGTGAATAGCTTGACAGTGGTGATGGAATTATTTGTTTAGCAGAGTGATGGTGTTTGGGAAAAAACTGTTCTTGTGTCTAGTTGTCTTGGTATGCAGTGCTCTATAACGTCGTTTTGAGGGTAGGAGTTGAAACAATTTATGTTCAGGATGCAAGGGGTCAGTGAATATTTTCAGGGCCCTCTTTTTGACTCGTGCAGTATACAGGTCCTCAATGGAAGGCAGGTTGGCAGTAATTTTCAACCACAATTTAAATCTGATGTGCCACGAGCCAAGACATTACCAGTTTTCATTCAGAAATCCCACATTTTAACCCGCTTATTTTCAACTACTTTTTCAACTCTTATGTTCCCACCAATTTTTCATTACTGGCACTTGATATTTTTTTATAGATGTTCCAGTGAATTATTTTGAAGACCATTACATTGTTGTTTATAATCAGTTTGTGCAATCTTCTTGCATGAGCTGTATATGATCTAGTTTCTTCAGCTTCTTTGGACAATCTGCACTTTGATGATTTTTCAATTCGGTCCTTGATTGCATTAATTTGAATAGCTTGCTCTTGAGCAGCCAAAGTCTTCTTTTCTTTTTCTTTTTTCTTTTAAATGTTCCAGTTATAAGCCATTGCTTATAAGGTTTAATCTTATCCACCTCCCTGTTAATGTTTTGTGGAAATTTACTATGTAATGCTTTTCCTTGCCAGCATTCTGTTTCTGTTTCTATTGCATTATTTTGATATTCATGTTTTGTCTCCTATACATTCAATAAGCCCCATTTATTCCAATTATTCCATTTAATCAAATTATTATGGTTGGTCACAAATTCAGCCAGAAGTTTCGATTTTTATCCATCTATTCCGTCTTAGGCCCAGTACTCTTCAATATCTTCATAAACGACTTAGATGAGGGAATAGAAGGGGAACTTACCAAATTTGCAGATGATACTAAGCTGGCAGGAATAGCTAACACCCTAGAAGATAGGCTCAAGATCCAGATGGATCTTGACAGACTTGAACACTGGGCCCTATCTAACAAAATAAAATTCAATGTAGAGAAAAGTAAAGTCCTACACTTAGGTAAGAAAAAACAAAAGTATACATATAAACTGGGTGAAACCAGACTTAATAGCAGTGACTGTGAGAGGGATCTTGTAGTTCTAGTGGACAACCAGCTAAAGATGAGCGAGCGGTGTGCAGCGGCAGCCAAAACACCCAATGCAATCCTAAG
>QLTV01002698.1:2043470-2106654 GCA_003457575.1 Thermophis baileyi
GCCCCGGGGCGACATGATAGCAGTGTTCCAATATTTAAAGGGCTCCCACGGAGAGGAGGGGGTCAAGCTATTTTCCAAAGCACCTGAAGGCCAGACAAGGAACAATGGATGGAAACTGATCAAGGAGAGATTCAACCTGGAAATAAGGAGGAACTTTCTGACAGTGAGAATGATCAATCAGTGGAACAGCTTGCCTTTGGAAGTTGTGGGAGCTTCAACACTTGAGACTTTCAAGAAGAGATTGGACTGCCATTTGTCGGAAATGGTGTAGGGTCTCCTGCTTGAGTGGGGGGTTGGGGGGTTGGACTAGATGACCTACAAGGTCCCTTCCAACTCTGTTACTCTGTTACTCTGTTAATTAATCTTTCCCAAGGAATTCTGATAGGCAGATGTTGTTGTTTAATGGTGTTGTTTAATTGTATGGTATTGTCAGCCTTGTGAGATAGATCAGACAGGAAACATAGAATATTAGATAGGATGGACTATTTCTACTTTATTGTTACATTTATTGTAAGATGACATTAACAGAACCTTGCAAGTCTGAAAGTACATTTCACCCTGTCACCTTTACAGATCAAGAAACAAGATGGGGTCCCTTCTGAAATGTTTGCCACTCCTATATTCCTTTTGTGAGTTAACTGTTCCCTGGTTGTGGCTCTTCCTCCCCCCCCCATCTCCCAAAATCATTCTCACATACCATTACAGGTATGGGACTTGATTCTTTCTACCAGCTTTATACAAAGCCATGGACGTATATTTGTTGAGTGTCCTCTATATCCATAGGATGATAACAGAGTCCAGCTCACATTTTGCCATCTTTGTTATCAGATTCTCATAAAATAATTTGTCAAATACTTTGCTGCAGTCAAGGTACACTATGTCCCCTTCATTTTTATGCTCAACCAAGCTGATCACTTTACTTTTTTTTAAAAAAAAGTGATCAGATTGATTTAACATGACACTTTAGCATCTGGCAAAATGCCCATCCTCCATAATTTCTCAGAGATCAAGATAGACATCTATGAGTTCCTTCAAGACTTTTGTATATAGTTGGTTTAGTTTTAGATATTTAAATTCACTCATGATAACCAGATGTTCTTTAACAATCACTTTATATCACTATGCCCTCCTTTTATCAATTGCTCTGCTTAGATTTGTTTAAACAGGTTTGGGGGGTTTTTGGGAGGTGGGGAAAAAGACTAAAGCAAAGTAGAAATTGATGATATGCAAGTACTGTCCACTCCCTGTCATTTGTTAATATCACACCACCTTCCCCATGCAATGGGCCTACCCACTCATTTTTTTCTCAGATTATCTCAAATAAGACATTTCCTCTAGGAAAATTTTGCAGGTAAGAATTTGTAATGCACAAATATTAAGTAGAAAGTAATGTCACCAATGTCTGTCACCATGCAACAATACATTAAAAATCTGAACTGAAAGACAAACTAGGGAAATGTGAAGGCATCTGAGGATGAGGTAAAAAAAAACCAGAAAGGTCTTTACAAGGGAATAAAAATTGTAGAAAATTACAATTACAAAATGTAATGATCCCAAGTTTTGGAATGAAAAACAACTTTTGATACAGATTCTCTTACTTGAATTGTCCTAAGCTTAATGTCATTGGAAGAATGTAAGCATATAAATGTTCTGCCCCAGCTACGGACCACAAAGAATGCAGCACACACAGACAAAAGTCTGTACAAACCTTAGTTTACTAATTAAGGACTACTAATAAGCTTTCTTAGTAGTTGTTCAAACACAAATACAGTTTAAATCAGTCTTTTCTGAACACCGGCTGTTAATTCAACTTCATTAACAGCCAGCAAGAGTCCAAAGAATAATAACTCAATTCTGAGGAAATAGTCTGTCAGATAACAGTAATCTTACTGTGGTTGGGCAAAATGCCCAGAAGCAATTTGCAGGAAAAATGATGAAAGAGAGAGAATAAGAGCCGATCAGACTTTTCTGGAATCAAGACACGAAGGAATATGAACCAAGTTGTTTCCTGCAAATTGTCTCAGTCATCGTCATCCCTTAAATAGGCTAAGGGAGTGGCCAATTAGTCCCAAGCCTTACTCCTGAGGAGACCTCCTCCTGAGGAGCATTCCTGACTTTTGGCAGTTCAGCGCACCCGTGCATTGAGAAGAGGCTCCTCCTCTTCTTCCTCTTCACTTATGGGAGCTTCTGGAGGTTCTGAAGGCCCTGGCTGAATCCCTGCCTCTGGCACTGAGTCCTCTCCAGCCTCCTTGCTGTCCGACTCGGGTACCAGCTGCACAGGCCGCTGGCAAATTACACCAGCCTCCTCACTGTCGGAATCAGCCACCAGCTGCACAGGCCGCTGGCGGGCCACAACAAGAAAGAACAGGTAGTGTCATGGTCAGGGGTTGGCTTCAAAAATTTTAGCAAGGGGTTCTCTGCCCAGTTGCTGGGTGGGCATGGCCATGGTGGGTGTGGCCTTAGTCGGCCTCCTGCACCACGGCGGGGGGAGGGCATTTTTGCCGTCCCTGGGCTCCGGAGGCTTTTCTTGAACCTCCGGGAGGGCGAAAACGGCCTCCCCAGGCTCCGGAGGCCACCTGGAGGCCGGAAACAGGCCCATTTCCAGCCTTCCTGAACTTCCGGTAGGCCCATTTTTCGCCTTCCCCAAGCCTCCACGCATACCCTGCACTTACCTGCATCCAAAATGGGCCACGTGGGAACTCCTGGGAGGGGAGGGGTGGGGTGGGCGGGGTCAGCCAAGAGTGGGATTTGGGGGTTCTCCGAACTGCACAGAATCTTAGCTAGAGGTTCTCCCAAACCCTTGTAAACCACCAGCAGCCCACCCCTGGTCATAGTCTCTCCGGAGAAACCTTCTCCAGATGCCACCTTAGATGCTAGTTCAGAGGAGGATGAGGAGCTGGTCCCTAGCACCTCCAGGGAAGATGTGGCAGGAAGTCCGGGGGGGGGGGGGGACTGGAGTCTCTGATCACAGCAGGCTCTGCTCAATGGAATAGTCGCAACTGGAGCGATGGGATGAGCTGCCATCTGAGTATGGGCCGATAGAGACACATCTGCAACAGGTTAACCCTGAGACTTCAGGCCACTGCCAGTGGCCAGTGTGGATGAGGAGGAGGAGGAGCTACTCTTTCCTCCCAATCTGTGAGCATACAGGGCCAAGAGGAGACAGGAGCAATGCCAGTCTGCCCAACTACTTGACAGATGGCAGCCTTGCTTCTTGTGATGGACTGTACCAGTACTGGCTATTTAAACTGTCCAAAAAAGGGAAACTATGCTGGAACATGTTTAGTTGCCTTGCTGCATGTCCCTGCATTGTGTGAATTCTTGCCTTGAACTTGTGATCTCAGACCTTGGACTGTGCTTGACTTCATACCTTGCCTTGTGGATTTACTCTGGATTGTGGATTTTATAGGACCTGCTTTTTGACTTTCCCTTGGACTTGCCTAGTGAGTGAAGTTATCCTTAGACTTTGGGGGTGGGTGGGCTTGGCTAAACAGGCTGTTCCCTACTCTTAGCTCCCTGGAGCCACCATTCGGACTCATTGGGGGATGTGCAGACTCTAGAATCTGCTGTTACCTTAATGGACGGGCACCATTAAACTATAATCCTGGTATTTCCTAATCTCCCATCAAAAACCTGACCAGATCTAACCCTTTTTAGCTTTCCTAATACCAGCAAAGTTAAGTGCTGCCACCTGATATAAGAGATTGGTTATGGTGTACCATTATAGTCCTGGGAGTCATTCAGTGTCATTGCATTTTTCAGCCACCAATGACACATCTAGATGTTTTATTATGAATGACATTTCTAATGTCAAATAATGGTACCCTCCCTTTAAATACAACTTCCTCCCTGCTTAGCTTCTGTCAAGATCAGCCGTGTGCTGCTACTTGCTGAGATGAGTCCCAGGTAGCAACAGATAAACAGCACTTTGAACTGAATCGGAAAGAGCTGGGTTGGTGAATCTCTCTCTGTCTCCTCCCCACTCCTTAGTAGGAACTTCAGGCACTAGCATGGATCATTATAAGATAAGAGAGCCAGTTTAGTGCAATGATTAAGATGCTAGCCTAGAAACTGGGAGACTGTGAGTTCTAGTCCCACTTTTAAGCATGAAAACCAGCTAGGTGACTTTGGACCAGTCACTCTCTCTCAGCCCAACCCAGCTCACAGGGTTTTTATGTGGAAAATAGGAGGAGGAAAAAATACTATGTATGTTCACTGCTCTTTAGAAGGCCAGATCCTGAAGATGAAACTCAAATTGCTATCTAACAAAATGAAATTCAATGGTGAAAAAAGTAAGGTTCTACACTGAGGCAACAAAAACAAAATGCACACGTACAGTATATGTGGTACCCTGCTCAATAGTAGTAACTGTGAGAGGGATCTTGGAGTCCTAGTGGACAACCATTTAAATATGAGCCAGCAGAGTGCAGCAGCTGCCAAAAAAGTCAATACAGTTCTAGGCTGCATTAACAGAGGGATAGAATCAAGATCACGTGAAGTGTTAATACCACTTTATAATGCCTTGGTAAGGCCACACTTGGAATACTGCAATCAGTTTTGGTCGCCACAGATTAAAAAGTATGTTGAGACTCTAGGAGTCAAACTATTCTCCAAAGCACCTGAGGGTAGAAAAAGAAGCAATGGGTGGAAACTAATCAAGGAGAGAAACAACTTAGAACTAAGGAGAAATTTCCTGACAGTTAGAACAATTAATCAGTGGGACAGCTTGCCTCCAGAAGTTGTGAATGCTCCAACACTGGAAGTTTTTAAGAAGATGTTGGATAACCATTTGTCTAAAGTGGTGTAGGGTTTCCTGCCTAAGCAGGGGGTTGGACTCCAAGGTCCCTTCCAACTCTGTTATTCTATTTTAAATACTTTGGCCACCTAATGAGAAGGAAGGACTCACTGGAGAAGAGCCTAATGCTAGGAAAGATTGAGGGCAAAAGAAGAAGGGGATGACAGAGAATGAGGTGGCTGGATGGAGTCAATGAAGCAGTCAGCGTGAGCTTAAATGGACTCCGGGAGATAGTAGAGGACAGGAAGGCCTGGAGGAACGTTGTCCATGGGGTCGTGATGGGTCGGACACGACTTCGCAACTAACATCAACAACAATGTTCACCACCTTGAATTACTTATAAAAGTAATACAGGTGGGATTTTAAAAAGTCCCATCTAAAGGTGGGATTAAAAAAAATAAGAATCCTGGTTGACCAAGCAAAACTTCACATTGAAAACAGCATTTGATAAGAGATGGTATTAAGAAACAAACACGGATATTAGATCTGGGATGAACAGTTGGGATGATCTGGGATAGATAAGAAGCCATGGTAAATTTTCTGTGAGTTGATTACAATAACAGTTTGTTAACATAGGGTTTTGAAATTTCAATCTTGCCTTTTTTATTATTGTTCTACAGTACCTATTAACTGTTTTGTCATTAATATACTAGATGGATGCAAGGTTAGTAATCTGCAAATAGAATTAGTAGTTTAAAAAAAATTGGGGCCTGTTTCACAGGGCCGTGGGAAACTAATATTGTTATAATATATTTATCAATATTCAATTAAGGTGAATAATATGTATATATGTTTTAGTGTTTTTATACACTTGTTTAATGTTTGTTTGTTTGTTTGTTTGTTTGTTTAATGTTTGTTTGTTTTATGGGTTTTTTGTTTGTTTGTTTCTGTTAAAATGTTGGGAGTTTTATCTTTTATCTTCAAGACCGCCTTCTACCTCATAGTTCCCAGCGACCGGTAAGATCCCACAGAGTTGGTCTCCTCCAGGTCCCGTCAGCTAAGCAGTGTCGGCTGGCGGGCCCATGGGGAAGGGCCTTCTCTGTGGCTACCCCGGCTCTCTGGAACCAGCTACCCCCTGAGATCTGGACTGCCCCCACCCTATTGGCCTTCCGGAAAGCATTGAAGACCTGGCTTTTCTGGCAAGCTTGGGGCTGTTGATCTCGCAATTTGCGAGGTCCGGCCTTGAATGATATGTATGTATATGATTTTTAACTGTTTTTCTTAATATTTTATGATGTTTTAAATGTATTTTCTATACCCTGTTGTGAGCCGCCCAGAGTCCTTCGGGAGTTGGGCGGCATAGAAATACAATTAATTAAATTAAATTAAATTAAATTTTTGGAATAAAATAAAAATAAGCTAAAAAAAACCCCCAGAACTTTGAGATGACCAATCAGATATTGTAGGCCACAAAATGAAATCCTAAGATACCCAATTTTAGGAATGTAAAGAAAGTACAACTTCCTGTAAGGCTTTTTTACTTCCTTAGATTCCTGCCCTCCTTTTTTCTTTGTCTCCATTTAAGTTATTAAGTTTATTCTCAACAGTCTCATTCTGCAAGATTCAGTATTAAAGCATAGACTGGTTTTTACAATGTGCAACTCAGAATAAACTGAGTCACACTGTGTGATTAGGGTTCTCTCTCCCATGTTGCGCTCTCTCTCTCTCTCTCTCTCTCTCTCTCTCTCTCTCTCTCTCTCTCTCTCTCTCCTATCTATCTATCTACCTACCTACCCACCTCTATCATCTTTATCTCTATCATCTCTATCTATCTCTATCTCCGTCTTCGATCTCTATCTCTCTATCTTCTACCTATCTCTATATCATCTCCTCTAAATTTAAGATAATTTTGCAACTGATTGCGAGAAAGATTTCACAAAATCCTTAACTGCTTTGTTTGTCAACATATAAACCTTGTCTATTTAGCCTTGAATTACACATTCAGTCTAGTAGAAGGTCCGCTGGATAATTGCTTATTCCTCGCCTACGTATTCAACATTCCCCCCCACCCTGTCCTCTGAAAGAAGTGCTATAATATGCTTTCTAAATGCAAGGTATATACCACTGAGATTTAAGCCAACCTATACAGGAATACGTGGGAAATGCAAGTATAATTCCTAAACCTTTAATTACACCTTGTCCTTTTTATAAACATCTATTCTATCTCCTACTTGCCTAGAGAAAGAGAAAGACACTGATTCAAGCTGACCTCTGGTAAATATAGAAAGGTTAGTGATAAGCCTTCAGTTATCAACATGGCAACTTGATTTGTTCATTAAATTCAAAGCAGCAAATGAATCCCAGGCAGCAACCTGAAAACCAAACACTTTGCAAAATGGAATCTAATTTAATGTGACACATCATATAACCCAGCGAGAACTTATCTAATAAAGGAGATAATAATAAACATTTCCGTATCATGGCATTATTAGGCAAGGAATGCTGGCTCACAAGGAGCCCTTCAGTTTTAATTAAATGCTCACGGAGAATCAGTTGGCCTATTTGCATCCGTTTCCACAACAACAACAACAACAAAATTGCAACATGGCAGTGAAATATTAAGTTAAAGCTCAATCCCCATGACTATATTTGACAGGAAAGTTTCACCAGGCTGGAACCTTGGACAAGAAAAGATTTGGGTCCTTCAACTGTTATATTGGACTTTTCACAACCTAAGATTCGTGTGTATCACATAAGAATCTCTCACCAGAATCTCTTGAAAGTGCTTCAACACAGTTAATTAGGAAGATCTATTAGCCCACCAGCCTATCCCTTCTGTTGAAAATAATACCAAACAAATATGTTATTCTTAGGATAAACAACCTAGATGAGCAACTTGTTTTGATCATGGTGTCTTCGATGTCCCAAATAAAGACATAAAGACAACTTATCTTTCCTCGGCTACTCTACCTCTAAAGACTGGTAGTCATAAATATACTGTTTTTAATTATGAAAGCAGAATGTTGCCATGCTGTGGCACAGTGGTTAGAATGCAGCATTGCAGGCTAACTCTGCCGACTGCCAAGAGTTCGATCCTAGCTCAAGATTGACTCAGCCTTCCATCCTTCTGTGGTTGGTAAAACGAGGACACAAATTGTTGAGGGCAATATGCTGATCTGTAATCCGCTTAGACAGTGCTATAAAGCACTATGAAGCAGTATATAAGTCTAAGTGCTATTGCTATGATGCACATTTAATTATTTTAATGAAATCCTGGCTTGTGGCAGATATCTTCAGAGAATAGAGGTCACATCACAAAATTCTTAGTTAGTACTATGGAAACAGTTAGAAAAAGATAAAGGTTTCCCCTGTCCAGTCATGTTTGACTCTAGGGGGTGATGCTCATCTCTGTTTCTTAGCCAAGGGAGCCAGCATTGTCCGAAGACATTTCCATGGTTATATAGCCAGCATGACTATATGCCAAGGTGCAGGGAAGACTGTTACATTCTCACTAAAGTGGTACCTATTTATCTACTCACATTTGCATACTTTCAAACAGCTAGGTGGGCAGGAGCTGAAGCAAGGATGGGAGCTCACCCCATCCTGGGGCGCTCAGATCTCGAACCCAGGCTGTCAGCTTTCCAGCTGGCAAGCTCAGCATCTTTAACCACTGAGACATCGTGCCCCCTAACATTTAATTAACTGATGTTAATTATTAACTAACAGCAATTGTTAACTAACAATTACTGGTTAGTTAACAATTCAACTGAATTGCTCTATGAGAATTTGCTTTAAGCCCTTCAAAATGGCATTGTGTTTACGAGTACTGAGCTTCTGATCCTTTCCATTACATTTTCATTTTCTCTTCCTTTCTCTATGATGTTTAGTTTTCTCTTGGAAATCTTCATATGTTCCTATTTAAGATAAGTATTATTTTAAAGGTTCATGAAATTTGGGTGCTTGGCAACTGGCGTGTATTTATGATAGTTACAACATCTTGAGGTCCTGTGATCGCTATTTGCAGCCTTTCCAGGGGGCTTCTGCCAAGCAAAGCCAATGGAGGAAGCTGGTTTCACTTAAATGTGTGATTCCCTTAATGACCATGGGAAAATATGGTAGTAAAATTGGACTTACTTAACAACCTCATCAGAACTGACTTCAGCGTATGTTCTCCTTTTATAGTCTTCTTTGTCTAATATTCAATAGTTTGGGACTTGTTTTTGATAGATGTCCATGAGCAGAGCGTAAAAGTAGTGTATTTTCTCTCCCAAGTCATAGAATATGCTAATTTCAAACAACTTTATGCATATATATTTTCCTGAGATAGTTAACATGTAAATTTCTGGAATAACTCCATAGGGTCTTTCACAGCAACATTTCTTCCATTTTTCAGATGTCTACTTAGGTAAAGCAAGAAATATATAATTTTATAATTTTTCCTGGCTCTGAGTTCCATTGATACTGTATAGAAATACTAGAGTCTGGATAAAGGATATAGGTTGCTTTCTATTTCATTAAACATTCTCTTTTACTTCCCACAATCCTTGTTTGTTTGTTTGTTTGTTTGGCTTGTGATCAAATATTTCTTGCAAATTTTCTGTATTTGACTCACCAGTATTCTTTTGTTCACATGGGCAGAAGTAAAAATCTAGATGGCAAGATTCTAGAACAATACTTTGTATTCAATACTATGTATGTATGTATGTATGTATGTATGTATGTATGTATGTATGCATGTATGCATGCATGCATGCATGCATGTATGTACTCTGTGTGTGTGTGTGTGTGTGTGTGTGTGTGTGTGTGTGTATGTATGTATGTATTCCACCTTTATTGTTTTTACAAATAACTCAAGGTGGGGAACATATCCAATACACCTTTCTCCTCTTATTTTCTCTATAATGAATTAGGCTAAACCAAGATCACCCAGCTGGCTTTCATGGCTGAGGCAGGAGTAAAATTCATGGTCTCTCACTTTCTAGCCTGATGCCTTAAGAACTAGACCAAACTGACTCTTATACTTAACCTTCACGATTACTTTACAGATTAAGGCTGAAAGCAGTTTTCCCTAAGTTGGGATAATCACAGGTAAATAAATCCTATCGAGTTAACTCTATTTGTATGGGATATTACTCTATACGTCCTGCTAATTAATCCAGCATGCAAAAAATGAATATAGAATAGCATGACTTTTCTATGATTTTACTCAGATGGTGGTTAGTGCAATAGAACAGAGAGATAAAGAGTCAAATCCCTTCTCACCCTACGATTCCAGCCTCTTTATTTTTCTGCAATATAAAGCTGTCAAGTATAATAAAGGACAAAAGCAGTGGGGCTTTCCAAGCCATTAGTTGAAAATTATCTACGAAAGTTGCAAGTGGTTTTGTGCTTGGGTGCTGATTGTACACTCAGCATCTCATTTGTTTCCTTTCACAGATTCTTATGACTTGATATCAGGAGTTGGCAAAGAAGTAGGTAGAGTCAAGCCCTTGTTCACGGCCCTGATAGTTTGCACACTTACAATCTCTAGGTCTAGCATGCAATGTTGTGTGTATTGTTAGCCATTCATGAATAATGGTAGCCCATCAAGCTATTCCTTACTGCCCGTAAAAAAACAACAACCCCAAAAACAGGGGCAGCCTCTCAGACTACTTGGGCACAATTCATACTTGCTTCCTTCTTTTAAATCTCCATCTGCATCCAAAGAGGGGCATGATATGAGCCTTCTTGCTGGATTTTATAACCTAGGTTGGTTACCTTTTGGATCCCACATCAGCAGTGTGGCAAGACAGGGTAGGCCAGCAGAACCCATAGGGGAGGAACTGAGCAAAGCTGCACCCATTTCCTCTCTTACTTCGGCAAAAATAGTTTAAACATTTTTGCTACACATTCTCTTGTGGGTAAATCTGAGATTTCTGGGAGTGGTTCTTTCCCCAAGGGGGGAAAGAGGAGAGAGAGAGTGAGAGAGAGAGAGGGAGAGAGAGAGAGAGGGAGGGGGAGAGAGAGGTGAGACAGGGTGTAAATTGCAGTTCTTTTTATGGTATACATGGGTGTCTTCTTTAACTTTACCTATAGCTAACTATGCCTATAACTATGTCTGTTGCCATTATATAGTACATATAGGAATATATTTTTAATCTGTGGAACTCCGGACTATGTGGCAAGCACAGATTCTTTAAATAGTTTTTGAGCACAATGGTTCTATGGTACTCATTGTGGGAGTACTTTTCCTAAGATTGGGAAAAATTACAAGCATTTCCCCCACTATAATGTGTTTTTCACTCTAGCAATAGTAATAACCATAGCACTTACGATTTATATACCCCTTCAAGGTTCTTTACAGCCCTCTCTAAGTGGTTTACAGCAGGGGTGAAATTCAAATTTTTTCCCTACCAGTTCTGTGGCCATGGCTTGGTGGGCGTGGCAGGGGAAGGATACTGCAAAATTCCATTCCCTCCCCACTCCTGGGGGAAGGATACTGCAAAATCTCCATTCCCACCCCACTCTGGGGCCAGCCAGAGGTGGTATTTGCTGGTTCTCCGAACTACTCAAAATTTCTGCTACCGGTTCTCTAGAACCTGTCAGAACCTGCTGAATTTCACCCCTGGTTTACAGAGTCAGCATATTCCCCCCAACAATCTGAGTCCTCATTGTACCAACTTCAAAAGGATAGAAGGCTGAGTCAACTTTGAGCCAGTCAGGGTCAAACTCCAGACTATGGGCAAAGTTAGCCTGCAATACTGCATTTTAACCACTGTGCCACCCTATATTTGTATATTTAGAATGTGTACTCCTCCCATCACATTCTTCTGTCCTGTATAGATATCTTGTTCAGTACAAAAGACATCACAATATTTTTTTTAAAAAAATGCATTTTGGGCATTATTACCGGTCCAGATTGCAGAAATTTTTAAAGATTAAAAAAAATGATCCTCAATACCACTTAGTAATGAAATTATTAAAAAATTACAATTAATTTGCAATGGACATCATAGTTTGAAGAGGAAATATGATTATTTTATATATAAAACAGCATTGGGGGAAAATAATGACAAAAATATGACTGTACCTTGATCCCTACCTGCGTAAAGAAGGGCTCATAAATTTCAACACCTTTGTCGGATCCTTGTAATAGCACCTCTTGCCCTCGCCTCCAACTGTACCGAACAGGTGGGTTGGAATTGGCTACACACCTAAGAAACACAGTTCTCTCGTAGTAAAACTGTTCTTTTGCTTCACCTATGCTCTGGTGGACTGTCACAATTGGATCATCCAAATCTGGGAACACAAAGAAAGAAGAAAGCAAAAGATTAAAACAGGACAAAAAAAACCCTTGATTATCTCTCTCTCGCTCTCTGTGTGTGTGTGTGTGTTAAAAAGGTAGTAACAATGAAACAATGAAACTGACTGCTTTGTTCATTCAGGCAGGACGTTTGAGTGCTTAGACATGAAAAGTCTGGCTCTGAATCCTTGTGTTTCCAAATATGGTGATAACAGTTGTATTGCTGAAAAAGAAGATTAGCCCAAATTCACAAGAATTTGGCATGAAAAGATGGCTGAGAATATTATTTTTAATTTGCTTTGGTTTTTCGTTTTTGCTTTGTTAAGAACTAATCAATATTCATGGATTTCTTTATAAATGGAATCATGATGAAGACGTAATGTGAGATCCAACCAACTTTAAATATGTCTTCATTTCTTAAGAAATATTTTGCTGGGAGTCCCCCTTCAAATGTCAAGGAATGGGATTTTTCAAGAGATCCTTCAAAGTTTTCAATTGATTCATTCCTCTATCTTTCTAATGAAGTCTTGACTGACTTGGTTGTCTTGTTTTTGGACAACAAATCCCATAATTTACAATAAATATAGTACCCCCTAGTAATTATAGGAATTGTCTTTTCACACATCATGAGAATTCCAGCTTAGGAGAAGGTTAAACTGCTACCATTCAATTTGAATCGTTATTTTCATGTCCCAAATTCAATGTATTTGAACCACCACACACAGACAGATCCTGGACATTTTTAATATATTAGTTATTTTTATCCAGCGTGGTTGACAATAAGCATATTTTTATATCTTTTAAATTGGTTTCCTTCCAGTCATTACCTCATTTAATATTTGACTTTTGAACACGTTACCTATACAGGAGAATTCATAACTACCGAATGTGAGTGGAGATCAGTGAGATCAATGGACAGATCATTCATTTGATTTATCTAAGTATGACACCAATTCATTGATTTTAGGGGGATCACGACACTGCAGTTTAAGAAGCCTGTCTTAAGCCCATAAAATTCACTGGGTGCATTTCAGTTTTTGATGTGCTCCTTGTCTGATTTATAACTTCCCAGACTTCAGTTCTTCATCAGCAGGATATATTTCACAATAGATTCATGTACACAGCATATCCCATTCATAAGATAAAAAGTCTTTTGCAAGTGCCAGGAAGATAAAGAAAGAACCTTGACAAAGCCAAATTACAACATAAAACTAGTATTCCAAGGGATCTAGAATATAGTATGACACATGTTACAAATAATTTTGATCTAGGGATTCCAGCCAATGAACAATATTAATCAGGTAGCCAATTCAGGTTAACCCTACTCCCACCCCATGCCATTATTATTTTTCCAAGTGGTATTTTCAATGTTCTAGGCTTCCTGAAAGTCAATGAGCATGGTCAGATCTTACAAAGCCTACTAATATCTGAACAGCCAGGATGTTTCCTCAAACATAAAAGAACAATTGTATTCTTTATAGATTGTTCAATTTTTCTTCCAAACTAACAAGATGCTTGCTCCTGAGTTTGCTATTAATGACACGTATTGGCGAGAATGGACTTGCACAAAATGCCAAGGTTCCCTCCCATTAATAGAAGCCTCTCCATTCGGTGATCTAACCAAGTTTCTCTTCAGGATTTACAACAAATCTCCCCCACTCTTACAGCTATCTATGTTGGCTGCACGAGGCGATAAACTTCAATGTGAACTTTCTCAGTTAAATTTACTTAAATCTGGAGAGACCTCACCTGAGTTGTAGCCATAATGAAACAGGATCTTGAAGAAGAGACAGAAAAATGAATTTATGTTGAAGGAGCCATAAGACTTAGAAGCTTAAGTAAATGTAGGTAAGCCAAGAAATAAGATCAGTGTGAGAAAAGCCCATCCGGCTTTCATGGCTGAATGCTTCTTGCAGTGCTGTAAATAGTGTCTTGGTTATAGGGCCAAAGCAGTGGTGGGTTGCTGCCGGTTCGGACCGGTTCTCCCGTACCGGTGGCGGAAATTTGCACCCACTCGCCGAACCGGCAGCGATGGCCGGCTGTCCACGCCCCCGAACCGGTTCTCCGGTCGCCGCGGCTGGCAAAGAACCCTCTGCGCCATCTCGGCTCTGATTTTTTCTGATTCTTTCACACTGATTCTTTCTTTCTTTCTTTCTTTCTTTCTTTCTTTCTTTCTTTCTTTCTTTCTTTCTTTCTTCTTTCTTTCTTTCTTTCTTTCTTTCTTTCTTTCTTTCTTTCTTTCTTCCTTCCTTCCTTCCTTCCTTCCTTCCTTCCTTCCTTCCTTCCTTCCTCCTTCCTTCCTTCCTTCCTTCCTTCCTTCCTTCCTCCTTCCTTCCTTCCTTCCTTCCTTCCTTCCTTCTTTCTTTCTTTCTTTCTTTCTTTCTTTCTTTCTTTCTTTCTTTCTTTCTTTCTTTCTTTCTTTCTTTCTTTCTTTCTATATATCTTTATATATATATCTGATATACATTTATGTCAGTTGCCAAGCATCTAAAATTTGATCATGTCACCATGAGGATACTGCAATGGTCATAAAGTGAGAAAAATGGTCATGTCACTCTTTTCAGTGCCGTTATAAGTTCGAACAGTCACTAAATGAACTGTTGTAAGTTGAGGACTGCCTGTAAATATTCACTGTGATTTAAAAAAATGATGTTTCATCTTCATCCAGCTTGTTTTCTGCTGAATTCATGGATATGTGTCCATGTAGCTTTCCCAGCAGCCCCCCCACACACCATTTTTGGCCTGGACAGCCTCCTGCAGCACCCTGCTGGCCAAAGTGGGTGTTGTGGCCCGCCAGCGTCCCGTGCCGGTGATCATGGATCCCGAGGACGATGAGGCGGTTGTGGCACGGTACCATCAGCCCGTGCACCTGGCACCCGAGTCAGAGAGCAAGGAAGATGATGATGCGGTTGTGGCAAGGTACCATCGGCCCATGCACCTGGCACCCGAGTCAGAGAGCGAGGAGGCTGAGAGTCAACCAGGACCTTCTGTACCTCCTGAGGAGCCCATCAGGGCCGAAGAAGAAGAGGAGGAGCCTCTTCTTCTCAATGCTTGGGCACGCAGGGCTGCTAGAAGACAAGAGTGGCTACTCAGGAGATCTCCTCGAGAGTAGAGGTGCAGGCCAAGTGGCCACACCCTTAGACTATTTAAGCCCTGACCACGCTGAGCATGTTGCAGGAAACAACCGTTTAATATTACTCTTGATCTTTGTGACTCCTTGATCTTTGTGACTCCGTTCTTGTTCCAGTATGGGTCTTGTTTCCTGCATTCCTAGCTCTGGGAATATTGCCAGATACAGTAAGATATTGCTCATTTATCTCTTGGACTCTGGCCAGCTGTTAAGATTACATATTAACAAGTGGGGGTTTGAAAAAGACTATTCTGCCTTTATTTTGTTTTCACCGGCTCCTAAGATGTTATTAGGAGACCTTTATTATTAGTAAAAGAACAGTGTTTTGCAGTTTGTGTGTGCGTATTATTGGTGACTCATCACTGGGGCAGAACAATGGGATACGGGGAGGGGCGTGGCTCCCTGTGCCCCATTCTCAGCCTGGACAGCTTCCTGCAGCACCCTGCTGGCCAAAATGGTGTGCGGGGGGCCGACAGGGTGCTGCAGGAAGCGTCCATCCCGTCTCCACCCCCCCCCCAGCCAGGCCGGGGGAGGAGAACTACAATGCTGATCCAGCCCTCAAAGAAATTCAGTCTGACCCCCCTGAACTAGACTGAACCTGCTCAGCTTCTGAGTCCAAATAAGGTCACCGAAAATGCTGGCATTCATCTTGATGAAATCTAAGTAAAAAAGAAGTCTTGGAATAATAACTCTTCTTAATGCATATGGGGAGGTATACACATCTGTGAATATCTTTTGATAGCAAAATACCATTGAGGTGGCCTTTTTGCAGTATTTGCTCAATGTCTATATCAGCAGCCCCTAACCTTTTGGGCACCTGGAATAGGTTCCATGGAGAGAGGTTTTTCCATGGACCGGAGGGGGCGTGGTTTCATGTGCTGCCTGCATCCCTCAGATGAAGCTTTGCTTGTTTGTGCAGCTCAGTTTCTGGCATGCTGCGGTCTGGTGCCAGTCCACGGACCAGGGATTGGGGACCCCTGGCCTATATGATAGAGGAAAACCAACAATGTACTGAAGGAACTAAATGCTGTAACAGAAGGCAATAATTGAAGGTTTCTGAAGGATTTATCCTAATTTAGCTAGAGTTGACGAGTGAATTCTTCCTTTCAAATCTAAATCAGACATTCTCAATCTGGCACATTTTAGTTACCTTGAAAATCCTATCCTATCCAAACAGCATGCTGAAGGGAGGTTCTGTGTGATGTAGACCAATTCAGGAGGCTCTGCCTGTAATAAACTTTAACTACCTAATTAAACTAACTGGATCTGTTGACCAGGAATCTAATGCTTTTATTGACAGTCTATGTGCCAATGTCACCATTGCCTCTGCAGGCCTTCAAGGTCATGGACAATTCCTCAGGAAACACCCAAAGTCCCTGAGATGATACCCAATGTCCTTGGAGGACCTCCACAGGAGGTCATTTCTGTACTTCTTATCTTATCTACAGCGTGCCAGCTTGTCTGGGTGGGGTGTGCCAGTCCTTCTGGGTGGGGAGGAGTGGACAATATAGCAAACATATAAATATGAGTGAAAGTGTGTTCAGGCTTCCCGATTGCTACGAGGGGGCCCATCTTTATTCAGCTGAATACTTGTGGAAGATGAGCCTGAAAGCTGGAGGTGCTGTTGAGTGATGAGAAAGGGCAGCAGGAACAACAGGAGAGAGCAACCTAATTCTCTGAATAATTACAGATCATCAGGAGAAAAAAAAAAAGAAAAAAGAAAACAAAACAATCACTGGTTTCTAGTTCCCTGATCCTTAGAGAATCAATTAGCACCACACACACACAAAAAGGTTGAAACACAGAGTTTAAATTTGCTTCCTTTTATTTCCTTTCTAGCACAAGAGACATTTTCACAGAACGCCAATATTCTTAGCCCATCTTCTATCACCCTCTCTGGACCTATCATAATCCACTAGTTTCTGCTTTGGAACAATGCCTGAGATTTGTGTCGGGCTCCAGAGGGAGGCCTCCATTAAAAAGGCCAGCCAAGCCTCCCCTGTCAAATAAGTTTCCCCAACGTTCAGTCCTCTTGCTGCCAATTGCTGCCCTGTCTGTCCATCCATCTGTGGCAGAAGACTCTGTCCCCCCGAGCTTTAAAGAAACTTTGACATAGTTAACTTACTAAACACATCATCACCTCTGCTAACTTTCTGTAGATTTTAATACCCAGCTTCCCCTTTGACATGCGGCTAACCCTGAGGACCTGGAAGAAGAAGAGATTAATGCAATGCTGAAATCTGGCCTCTAGCTTCCCTGAAGTTTTCTTCTCCTTCAAGGAGGCTGACAATATTTCTACCTTGAGTTCACGGGCTCTAGAATATTGTTAGAATTGATTTTAGTGATGTGTTGTTAAGCTTACCTTCAAGCTAAAAGGGAACGGAAGACATGGTCAGCAAAATGATGAAGCACAGCGTCCCTTCCCAAGATGTAATGGGATGTGAGAATTACCTTGGGAGTTGGCCAAAGATGGGGAAGGGGGTGTGTGCTGTGATGAATTGCAAAATCAGGAAGGCTGGGGAAGGAGGGGGTACAGTGTGTGCAAGAACAGGAAGGCTGGGAAAAGAGGGCACAGGGTGCATTCAAGGGCAGGGAGGTTTGGGACGAAGGGTGCTGGTGGATGCACATATGTGTGTGAGTGCAGGGAGGCTGGGAAAGCAGGCACAGGGTGTGTGAGTGAAAAAATGTCAGGGAGGTGGAGATTTACCTAAATGACTTGTAACCTTCCTTGCCAGCTTTCCCATTGATTTTGTGGGAATGTGGCAGGGAACATTGCAAATGGCACTTACATGACTGTGGTCCTAATTTTTTATCACCTGACCATGGAGGCAATGCAATGGCCGGAATGTAGAGGACTGATCATAAGTCACTTTGTTCAATGTCATCATAACTTTGAATGGTCACTGAACAAATGGGCATAACTTAAGGACTACTTGTAGTCCGATAATGAAATGACTGCAAGCAAAAAAACAAGCTCAAAGAGCACCAAGAACTCCATAGTTCAACTTTGAGCTACAGATAGTCTCTTCTGTTTAAGTCATTGGTCAGTTATACGATTTAACTACCCCAGAGGTGGGTTCCTCCCGGTTCGGACCTGTTCGCCCGAACCGGTAGTGACCCGCTGGTGATGTCACGGTGACATCACCGATCCGGTTTGGTTGGTGCCGGTCCATGGGAACCACCATCTTTTTTAAAAAAAAATTTTCTTTGAATTTTTTTTTTTTTTGAAAAAAAATTTTGGGAATTTTTTCTGGGTTTTTTTTTCTTCTGTGCATGCGCAGAAGCCGAGTTTCCGGCACTGCGCATGTGTCGCCATCTTGTTTTTGGCTTTTTTTGGGGGGGGGATTTTTTTTAAAAAAATTTGTACTGCGAAGCGCACGCACGCCCACGCGGCGCGGGAGGAAGCAAACCGGCAGCGAGGTAAGTTAGAACCCACCCCTGAACTACCCGTTATAACTCCTGAGAGCAAACCAGGGTTCTAGAGGGGTAGTGTGAAAATGAAACGTGTCTATGGTTATTTTAGGTTTTCATACCCACCACGGCAACATGGCAGAAGATTTTAATGTCTTCTTCCTCTGAATCTCTTCACAGAAGTGTCCACCCTGATTATATCACTGTGGATTTTTTCCCCCTTTTTTGTTACAGTTTCAAAAAAGAAAGAAAGAAAAGGAAACGGAAAATGGGGCACCATGCTATAAGCACCCAGCAACATCTGGGATATAAAAATGAGTGCTGGAACATAATCCTGGCTATCTTCAATTCTGTGCTTCAAATACATGACTTTGTTGATTAGGGAAGGTGGCAGCCAAGTCATTTGTATCATGGGAATGAGACCTGAATTTCTGAAGGCTTTAGGAAGGTCTTACGCTGGCCAACTGCTAGAGACTGTGGGAAGCCCACTAGCAGAGACACTGTATCCAAGGATGCTCAGATCTGCCTACAGTTATTCTATACATGTGTGCTGACATTATTATTATTCTGTCAAATTGTGACAGTGGATTTTTGTCCACCCATCCCAGTTTCCATGGATTTTCAATTCATTTTTATGTAAAGTATATACAGGTAGTCCTCAACATATGACCATTTGTTTAATGTCACTTCAGAATCATGATGGCCTCAGAAAGAGTGACTTATGATTCGTCCTTGAAATTATGACCATCATACCACTCCTGTAGTCATGTGAATGCAATTCATGTCCTTGGCCATCAACACCTGATGATTACGATTGCAGTGTCTGGTGACCATGAATTGTGACCCTCACAGCCAACTTCTAAAAAAAAAAAAGTCAACCAGGCAAGCCAGAGTCAACCATGTTATTTGCTTAACAACTGTGATGATTTGCTTAATGACTTCATTAAAAATGGTTGCAAATTGGGTCCGCTTATCTGATGATTCACTTAACAACTACACTGTTTTGCAATCAAAATTCCAGTCCCAAACGTGATCATAAATTGAGGACTATCTGGATGTAAATGATACGTTTGTAATGTAACATGACATACATCAAAACTTAGTAGCTTCATAGAAGCTTTTATTAAGTTAAATACTTGCAATTCATGTCTTTTGCTATCCAACTTTACCTAGTCACTTTTTTCTAATACATTTGTAAAAGCAAAACTTTATTTTAAAAACAGTAACTCATCTCCCTGATGCACTCACTTCTCAAGAGAACAAGGTGTTTGCTGGACTCTATTAATTGCCATTAGCCATGCTATGATAGAAGCTGTGTTTTCACCCAAAAGAAATGGATGGAAGATTAATTTTACATCTCTTGTTGGGGCCTAGGTAGGAAAAGCAAGAAAATAAATCAAAAGGTTTCATTCTCACCACAGGGGCCCATCTTTGGAAATGTGACCCTTCACACTTTTGTTGTGATCCTGCCCTTTGGAAAGGGCAGGAATCAAAACACAAGTGTGAAGTGTCACATTTCTCCTATTTTGCTTCCCCTGATGTGTACGAAACAAATGGACTGCTTTCAACTTCTTCAGATACATTTTGAGATAGATGATAGATAGATAGATAGATAGATAGAGAGAGAGAGAGAGAGAGAGAGAGAGAGAGAGAGAGAGAGAGAGAGAGAGAGAGAGAGAGAGAGAGACAGAGAGACAGAACAGACAGACAGACGGATAGAGGGAGGGGGGGAGAGAGATAGAGAGAGAGAGATAGAGATAGATAGAGAGAGAGAAAGTGACAGAGAGAGAGACAGAGAGATATAAATAGATAGATAGATAGATAGATAGATAGATAGATAGATAGATAGATAGATAGATAGATAGATAGATAGATAGATAGATTTCATTTCATTTATTAGTTTCATTTCATTTATTAGTTTGTCAAACATGTAAAAGATAACAGGTATAAGTATAAACATAAATATGAACACAGTAAATGGGTATGAACCAGAGGCGGGTTCCTCCCGGTTCGGACCGGTTCGCCCAAACCGGTAGCGACCCGCTGGTGATGTCACGATGACGTCACGGAGCCGGTTCGGTCGGTGCCGGTCCGTGGATGTCGCCATCTTTTTTTGGGATTTTTTTTGGGGAAAAAATTTTCGGATTTTTTTTGGGGGGGAATTTTTTTTCGGGTTTTTTTTTCTGCACATGCGCAGAAGCCGAGTTTCCGGCACTGCACATGTGTTGCCATCTTGTTTCTAGCTTTTTGGGGGGGGGAATTTTTTTTAATTTTTTTGCACTGTGCATGTGCACACGCGCAAAGCGCATGCGTGCCCATGCAGCGTGGCCACGCGGCGCGGGAAGGAAGCAAACCGTCAGCGAGGTAAGTTAGAATCCACCCCTGGTATGAACTAATGGAGACAGTAGGACAGGGACGGTAGGCACGGTGGTAGATAGATAGATAGATAGATAGATAGATAGATAGATAGATAGATAGATAGATAGATAGATAGATAGATAGATAGACAGACAGACAGACAGACAGACAGACAGACAGACAGACAGACAGACAGACAGACAGACAGACAGACAGACAGACAGACAGACAGACAGACAGACAGACAGACAGACAGACATTTATCATTGACCTGGGCTGTTCATGAGTTGTAGACTAAGTGCTTTGTTTACAACCCAATTCCACCCTCTCTATTATCATTCAAGATACAGAATATGGGCAGATGGTTCGTAATAGTTTGGTCCCCAAAGCAATACACGGTGTCCCTGTTTGAGCAGAGTTGTAAACTTAGCCAGAGGTCTGATAAAAGCAGCCTTGTTCATGACAGCTAAATACTGGGATAAAAAGATATAAATTAATGGGCTGGAGCGATCATTTGCATTTTGTCTCCATTTTAAAAAAGAACTAATTAATATGTTTTATTGCACTAATTGCTGTCCCATCAGTTTTTAAAACGGGGGGGGGGAGAGAAACAGATCTTAGGAACGAGTATCCAGAAAGAAAAATCTTACTGCTAACATGCACGACTAATAATGTATGGAGTTCCCTTAAAATTTAACAGCACTAATTAAATGAGCATCACAAAGACAGCAAGGCAGGCCTTTCAGATTTAATGTCCCCAGGACTAGGATTGCCATGGGTTATATGGCAAGGAGACACATAGCTACTTATAAATAAATATATATATAAATATGTAGGAAGCATCTTTCCCCTGTTGATCGCCATTATATTTTGTAGCACACACTTGTAAGTGAGAATGCACTTTTTCTTTTTCTTTCAAGCTGAAGGACCTCCTGCCCTTCCTCTAAGGACATTCCCATCTGCAGAAAGCTTTCATGGAGGGAAGAATGCAATGGGGTTATCACAAGGTTCTGTCTTAGACCCAGTACTCTTCAACATCTTCATAAACGATTTAGATGAGAGGATAGAAGGGGAACTCATCAAATTTGCACATGACACCAAGCTGTGAGGAATAGCCAACACTTTAGAAGATAGGCTCAAGATCCAGGAGCATCTTGATAGAGGTGAACACTGGGCTTTATCCAACAAAATGCAATTCAGTAGTGAGAAAAGTAAATGTTTTATACTTAGGCAAGAAAAATCAAATGCACAGGTATATAATAAGTAGTACCTGGCTCAACAGCAGTAACTGTGAGAGGGATCTAGGAGTCCTAGTGGACAATCACTTAAGTATGAATCAACAGTGTGCTGCAGCTTCCAAAAAGGCCAATGGAGGACTAGACTGCATTAATAGAAGGATAGTATTAAGATCACGTGAAGTGTTAGTATTGCTTTATACCACACTAGTAAGACCACACTTGGAATATTGCATCCAGTATTGTGGTCACCACAATACAAAAAAGATGTTGAGACTCTATAAAGAGTGCAGAGAAGAACAAACAAAGATGATTAGGGGGCTGAAGGCTAAACTGTATGACAAATAGTTGTGGAAACTTGGTATATCTAGTCCAACAAAGACTAGATATACCCAGTAGTGTTCCCATACTTGAGGGGTTGACACCAAGAGGAGGAGTACAATCTATTCTCCAAAGCACTGCAGAGCAAGACAAGAACTAATGGATGAAATCTTAACAAAGAGAGTTTCAACGTAGAATCAAGACATTTCCTATCGGTGAGAACAATTAGTGGAACTGCTTGCCTTCAGAAGTTGTGGGTGCTCCAACATTGGAGGTGTTTAAGAAGGTATTGGACAATCATTTGTCTGGAATGGCATAGGGTCTCCTGCTTGAGTAGGAAGTTGGACTAGAAGACCTCCAATTCTATTATTCTGTATATTCACTGCATGAGACATATTTTCGCTAATAAAACGGGATAAGAAAAATTATCTCCTTCTCTAGCAGTATCATCTAATCTGAGTCAAACTGTTCACCCCATGGTTACTATTAGAACCAGTATATGGGAGATTGGGTACAGATTAGTTGAGAATCATTCATAGATATAATTTTTTAGATTTCTATTCCCCATTTCTTCCAGGAGCTCAAGAAAGCTCCCACAATTTTCTACAACAGTCCTGTGGGTTGGGTTGGCTGAGAAAAATGACTGGTTCAATGTTCCCCAATATATTTCACCCTGTTCAGTGTCTTAATCATTATGCCACACTGGCTCTTCTGATGTACCCATAGTCAAGAAGACCCCTAATGATGGACTTCCATCATTTCCTGTTTTATTCTCATAATAACTATGCAAAACAAGTTAGAAGAGGAGTAATGACCATCTGGCTAAGTATGATTCAGGGTTAAGGGCATATGTGCAGAAGGAAATTATAATTGTACCTGCCATATTCATTTCCCCAGAGTTTTTCTGGCCCCATTGACCCCCCCATTATAAAAGTGGGAAAATGTTGCTGCTATAAACTACTTTTTTAAGGAAAGAGATGAAATTTTGCATATTTATATCCTGGTCTCCTAAGCAGCAGCTCATTATCTGGATTACAATCACAATATAGCTATCAAATTAATTGTTTGGTCATAAGTCCAATGCAAGTTCAGAATTCAAAATCAAGTTTGTTGAGAAAACAGAAACCAAAAGAGCAAACTGAGAGTTCACTAGATGAGCCTAAATCAAATCCTATGGCTTTCCCAAGAGTACAGTAAAGATTTTATTGAGTTGGAAGTTATAAAGACTTTTCTCAGCTCTAAATTGTTGAAGCAAATTCTGATAGGTCCAGTTTAAGACTAGAAACATCTAGTCCCAGCCAAGTACAGGTTTTGTTCCATCTGATAGGTTACACATGAGTAACCCAGCTATTTCCAGTATAACAAAATAATCCTCCCTGTAAAGATGTACAACTGAAAAGTAAAAGAAAGTTAAATGGACAGGTAGCCAGACAAAAATTGAATATACATGAAATTAAATGTCCACATCAGATAAATATCCATCTCTTTTACCTTTACATCCAAAGCATTGCACAATCCTAATTATCAGAAGTCACCAGATATTTGTTAAGAATAAATCTTGCTATATTATTTTTTTAAGCAGATGAATTTCTTAATAGACTATGGGAATGATGTAGACATAATATAACTTTACTTCAGCAAGGACTTTAGCAAAATACTCCAAAGCATGGTATACTACCAAATGTTATTGGATGTCATGGCAGTTAGGTAAATATATACAGTAGGTTTTCCCAGTTGCAATGTATGGCTGTGAAAGTTGGACCATAAGAAAGGCTGAGCGCCAAAAAATTGAGGCCTTTGATCTATGGTGCTGGAGAAGACTCCTGCGAATCACTTGGACTGCAAGGCGATCAAACCGGTCAGTCCTAGAGGAGATCAACCCTGACTGCTCTTTAGAAGTCCAGATCCTGAAGATGAAACTCAAATACTCTGGCCACCAAATGAGAAGGAAGGACTCACTGGAGAAGAGCCTAATGCTGGGAAAGATTGAGGGCAAAAGAAGAACGGGACGACAGAGAATGAGGTGGCTGGATTGAGTCACTGAAGCAGTAGGTGAAGCAGTGAGTTTAAATGGACTCCAGAGGATGGTAGAGAACAGGAAGGCCTGGAGGAACATTGTCCATGGGGTCGTGATGGGTCGGACACGACTTCACAACTAACAACAACAACATACAGTAGCTGGCTTGAAAATCACAAAGAGTATTATCAATGGTTCTTATCAGATTGCAAAGAAGTATCAAGTAAGATACCATAAGGATCAGTACTGGATCCTCTACTCATTAACATATTTTATTAATGACCTGGAGGAAGAGGTGAACATAATAATTACTAAGATCTTCACTTCTGCGATTCTGTTCCTGCGAGGTTAAGACTTCCCTGGAAGGTTAAGACTTCCCTGGAAGAAATTACACTCAAAATTCAAAATAGCCTCAATAGGCTAAGAATATATAATTTAATTTAATTTTATTTATTTATTTGTCAAGCATATATGATTACAAGCAAAGTATAGACAAAGTATAAACATGATTGTATATATATATATAATAATAATACAAGCATGATTATGAGTACAAGAAGTATGAATATATGGGTACATTAGGACAGGGACTGTAGGCACGATTGTGCGCTTATGCATGCCCCTTACAGACCTCTTAGGAATGGGGTGAGGTCGATGGTAGATAATCTAAGGTTAATGTTTTTAGGGTTTGGGGAAGAAACAACTGGGTCAGGTAATGTATTCCAGGCATTGACCACTCTGTTGTTGAAGTCAAATTTTTTGCAATCAAGTTTGTATCGGTTTACATTAAGTTTGTATCTATTGTGAGCTCGTGTATTGTTGCGGTTGAAGCTGAAGTAGTCATTAACAGGTAGGACATTGTGGCGGATAATTTTGTGAGCTACACTTAGGTCAGATCGAAGGTGGCGTAGTTCTAAATTTTCAAGTCCCAAAATTTCAAGTCTGGTTTCATAAGGTATTCTGTTGCGAACAGAGGAATGTAATACTCTTCTTGTGAAATATCTCTGGACATTCTCAATTGTGTTAATGTCTGATATGTAGTGTGGGTTCCAGACAGATGAGCTGTATTCAAGAATTGGTCTAGCAAATGTTTTGTATGCTCTGGTTAAGAGGACAATGTTACCAGAGAAGAAGCTACGCAAGATTAGGTTAACCACTCTTAATGCCTTCTTAGCTATGCTGTTGCAGTGGGCTCTGGCACTTAGATCATTAGAGATGAGTACTCCAAGGTCCTTTACTGAGTAAGGATCATCAACAAGGTATAAATAAGTTTACAATATAGACATGAATGGTTCTTCATGTAGGAAATAAATATTGATTGCCAAGCTATAAGTTAGGGGATTCCTAGCTTGATAATAGGTAAATATTATTAACGTTTAATAGAGGGAGAGTGTAGTGGTTAAGAGGTTGGGGTACAAACCAGGAGACTGTGAATTCTAGTCCTACCTTTGCCTTGAAAGTCAGCTGGGTCAACTGGTCAGTCACCTGTCACTGTCTCTCAACCCCACTCAACTCACAGGATTGTTGTTGTGGGGAAAATAGGAGGAGGAAGAAGTATTTTACTGTATATGTTTGCTACCTTGAGTTACTTATAAAGTAATAAAGGTGGAAAAATAAATAAATAAATAAATAAATAAATCAACAATAACATCTAAATTAAATAAATATTTTTGAAAAAAAGATTTTGGAAAAATAGTTACTTGTGGGGAAAAAGTACCACAAACTGAACCAGCAGTTACATGTAACAAAGACAGCAAATGCATTTTTTGGCTACAACTGTAGAAATATAATTTCAAAATCATGTGTAGTAATCATTCCACTTTATTCTGTTTTGGTCAAATACCCCTTGATTATTGTGTCTAGTTCTCCACACTGTAAGAAGGATTTAAAGAAATTGCAACCAGTTCAGAAGAGAGCAACAAATATGGGGATTAGAAACTAAGTCCTTTGACAAAAGGGTGAAGGAGCAACCAATGTATGGCCTTGACAAGAGATGACTGAGGCAGAATGTATATGAAAGTATTCTTCAAATGCCTGAAATAATGTCTTATATGAAAAAGACTGTTTTATCTCATTCAAAAAGGTTCAGATCAATATTTTGATTAAGCATTGTTGATTTTGTCACCCTTAAGGGCTGTTTTATCAGTGTTCTCTGCTGTACCCCATCATGTATCTTTGATTGGACCAGTTTACCAATAATGTAAGTAAGTAATTAAAAAAAAAGTTACAAGAAAGCAGATTCTGAATCAATGTTTTAGAAAACACAACAAAGCTATCCCTAACAAGAGTAGTTCAGCTTTGGGGACAATTATTCAGAGATATGAAATCCTCTCAATGGATGAATTCCATCCATGTTATTTATTTAGCATATCATACATGGACTAGCAATATATATTAACATTTCACTTATACCGGTATTAGTAAAACACAATAAAATATAAATGTTAAAAAGATCTATGTTCAAATACCAAGGTATTCTCAATGGATTCTCAATGATGAGCCATGGTGGTGCAGTGGTTAGAATGCAGTATTGCAGGTTAACTCTGCTCACAGTCTGGAGTTCGATCCTAATGGTTGACTCCGCCTTTCATCCTTCTGAAGTTGGTAAAATGAGGATCCAGATTGTTAGGGGCAATATGCTGACTCTGTAAACTGCTTAGAGAGGACTGTAAATCACTATGGAGCTGTATCTAAGTTTATTGCTATTGCTACTCCAGCAAATGTAAAGGAGCTTATATGTTAGGATGTTTTCATTTAGATTTCTGTACTGATCAGAGGTTTGGGCTCAATAGTCCAAAGGTGGGTTCCTCCTGGTTTGGACCAGTTCGCCGGAACTGATAGCGACCCGCCAGTGATGTCACAGTGATGTCACGGAGCCGGTTCGGTCGGTGCTGATCTGTAGGCGCCGCCATCTTTTTTTGGAAAATTTTTTTTTTGGGAAAAAAAAATTTGGAGGAATTTTTTTTATTTTTTATTTTCTTCTGCGCATGCGCAGAAGCTGAGTTTCCGGCACTGCACATGTGTTGCCATCTTGTTTTCGGCTTTTTTTAAAAAAAATTTCCAGCACTGTGCATGTGCGCGTGCGCAAAGCGTGCGCGCACCCACGAGGCGCGGCCACGTGGCACGGGAGGAAGCGAACCGGCAGCGAGGTAAGTTAGAACCCACCCCTGCAATAGTCTAATGACCCTTTCCAACTTTATGATTCCATATTCTTTGCTGTTTTCGAGCTGGTTCACACACCCTTACCTGTTCTGACTTGAGCAGAAAAGATGAGAGGATGCTAAGAGAACTTTAATGATAGTTCACAATATGCCCTTTATTCTGTTGGGAGCTACCTGGGACAGACATTACAAGCAGCATTGCGATGACAATTTGAAGTGTTGCAGAATCCCAGGCAAGCTCACCTCCGAAATGAAATTAATGAGAAAGCTGAACTATATTTTCAATCCCTGAATTGGATCTTAATTGCTGCAAGTGGGAGAGAGTTATAGGTCTCTGCAGGGACATTTACTGGAAGTGCTCTAGATTATGTTCATGGAAAGCCAGAGAAACTGAGGGTTGTATCGTATAAAAGGGGTTATTAGTTCCATCTCTCTGGGCATAGAAGGAAGGGTCAGAGAGCATATTCTCAGGCAAACATGCATTAGATGGCACCGTTAAACTGATTTGGCTGTTGCTTCCTCTCTCAGGGATTCTTGGTAACTGACACTTGGTAAGCATTGTTGGGCATTTCCAGCAAAATTTACTGCAAGCTGCAGTTCTCAAGATTTCTTGATAATGGAGAAAAGTGATACGGTAACACAGAAGATCCACACCCAAGGCGAAAAAATACAGCTGTGGCTTCCACTGCAAGGCAAAGTTTTCAATCACCCAAATCATAGATCTAAAAGAAAATAGCATTCCTTCTCTTTTGCAGTCAATCAACAATGAGAATTACACACATTCATTGAGATGTAGGCAATATAGCACGGAATATAATAAAGTTCAGTTCCAATGTGGCGGGTTTGCATGGATGGAAATAGCACTTATAGCAATAGCACTTAGACTTATATACCGCTTTACAGTGCTTTATAGCCCTCTCTAAGCGGTGTACAGAATCAGCATATTGCCCCAACATTTAGCCCACCTCGGAAGGATGGAAGGCTGAGTCAACCTTGAGCCTGGTGAGATTTGAACTGCCAAACTGCAGGCAGCCAGCTGGCAGTCAGCAGAAGTAGCCTGAAGTACTGCATTCTAACCACTGCGCCACCATGGCTCATGTTGAAAGCATGTCTCTAGGTTGGTAAATCTATTTTCAATGTTTCTATTTCTTGGATCCGAAACAGGCCCTTTTTCTCCAGATGAAAAAAACACTGAGCATTTTTTGACTTGGTTGATCTGGAGATGCAGATTCTCCCACTTCCATTTTCCTTCCTTAGTTAGGATTTATCAATGCCTAGATTAACCATGCAGCTGCAGTATCCCTTTCTGAAAAGGAATGGATCACTTTTTTTTCCCTAGCAAAATATAATGATCTTTCAAAATTCATCAACAAATGTTTGTGTAGCTGATTTTTCCACATTTTCCCAAGGGAAGCAGAAATTCTCCAGCTATTTCTCAAGAGCACATCTGCTCATTCATGGTGCCAATAGCACTGCTATGGAAAAATCCCGAAAGGAGCCATTTTCTTACTATATTTCCATGTGATTTATTGGAAGTGTGGGAAATCAATGAAGCTGCAGAATATCTGAGAGAGGCTGCATTAAGGAAAAATCAAACATTCATACATGCCTTTTCAGGACATCATTGTTAAGGGTGTGCAAAGGATATTCCATCCTTTGAAGAATGTTGAAAGCACATTTTGGGTCATCACATTGAATAAGAAGAAGAATAAAAAAGAAGAATTTCTCTGCCCAGCACTACTTGATTTTTTTTAAAATGAAGTTTATCTGAATATAAAATACAAATATAAATAAAGATAAGAGGAAAATGGAGAAGGGAAAAGAAGGGGGGAAAGTGTGAGGTAAAAAGAAAGAGGGTGGGGAAAGCAGTAACTTCCAACTTTTGTCAGCTCAGTAATGTGGAGGATAAGACTTTTACTTCTCCTAATTAGTAAATTCTTGCCCACCTAGCAGTTCAAAAACCTGCAAATGTGAGTAGATAAATAGGTACCACTTCAGTGGGAAGGTAACAGCATTCCATGCGCCTCCAAGTATAGTTATGGTGGCCATATGATCATGGAAATGCAATAGCAATAGCACTTAGACTTATATACCGCTTTACAGTGCTTTACAGCCCTCTCTAAGCGGTTCACAGAGTCAGCATATTGCCCCCAACAATCTGGGTCCTCATTTTACCCACCTCGGAAGGATGGAAGGCTGAGTCAACCTTGAACCGGTGAGATTTGAACCGCCGAACTGCAGCTAGCAGTCAGCTGAAGTAGCCTGCAGTACTGCACTCTAACCACTGCGCCACCTCGGCTCTTGATATGTCATTTCATTCAGAGCTGTGGTGGCGTAGTGGTTAGAATGCAGTATTGCAGGCTAATTCTGTCGACTTTCAGAAGTTTGATTCTCACTGGCTCAAAGTTGACTCAGCCTTCCGAGCTTGGTAAAATGAAGACTCAGATTGTTGGAGCAATAAGCTGACTCTTTAAACCATTTAGAGAGGGCCGTAAAGCACTGTGAAGTGGTATATAAGTCTAAGTGTGATTGCTATTGCTATTTCATATGCTTTATTCTATAAAGTGCCATATATGCTGGGGGGAAAAGACTATTTGTTTTTGAGACACATTTTTGACAAAGAAGAATACCAAAAGATTCTGTTGCAGTTAGAATTGTTTTCCAAATGATGATGACCCAGTCTCTGAGGAATAAAGGAGAATGGAGTTGAAGAAGCTAATTCCTGGTGCATGCCTGAGACAAATTTTCTGTGATTTAACTTGCTCTTGAGATCAAACAGAATCACACATTCAGATCTGTATAGCAAGCGGGGAATTGCCCAGTGCATCCTTGTGAAATGAGAATGAACATTTTGCATTCTTACAAAAATCATTTCCAACATGAGTTGGGTTGAGTGAAGAGAGAATGACATTGCTTTGCCTCCCATATCCTGCAGTGGTTTCCTTGTTCCAGAAAAAAAGGATGTTTTTTTCTCATCCAGTATTGCAAGGACAATCTGTATATTGAGGCAAGATCAGAGCGAGCTGTGTTTCTTTCTTGCTCTGGGAGTTGGATTCATAGATGACAAAAATAAAGCTGGACATATTTATTATCACTTAATAGCCACCAATCATACTTGAAGAGAGCTCTTAAAACTATTACAACCTCTCCTAACCCAGCCAATTTTTTAGATCTCCTATCCTGCACAGAAATTCTATTATTTTGGACTCACAATTCTTTTGGCCTGCAATAAAAACCACTCTTTTCTTAACCAATTATCATGCCTTTCAGGAGTTCCAGCAGGTGGCTTCTCTGATGCAATGTCATCTCTAGGATAGACGGGCCAAAATGTTTCAACCTGGGGGTTTGGGGAAAAGGGGGAGAAGATTGGTGTTAGCTATTGGATTGTGTTTTGCCCCCAAAAGACTTAATGCATTTATCCTGGCTGTGATTTTAGTGAAAGCTATGCTTTAAAAAACTAGCTGTTTTTGCCAGTAAATTTTGGCAGCATAGTCTGAAATTACTTTGAGAGTTGCAAAGTCAGGCCCAGAAGTCCATGGGAGAGAAGATTTCCCCCCTTTTTACACCCTTTTTATCTTTTTCTTTAATAGATATTTCTCTTCATCATAGACTTTCTACAAATCTTAGCCAAAACCTTGATTCTTCAACTGGCTTTTGGGAATGAACTTTGCTAATTCACATAGCTCTTGCAATTATCATTTTGATTTGTTAACTGCATATGAAATGCATATTCCACCCTTCAGGCTTTCCTAGAGTTATAACAAAATTGCAATTGTATTCCAACAAACAGGAAAAACAACAACAACAACAATCAAAACTACCAACTGCAAAGATGATGCCAGAACACAACAGTGGAGGTGAAAACAAACAAAGAGAGTAGTGTGTTATTTGGTTTACAAAAATAAAAAGGGCTTTGCTTAGCAAGACAGCAGAGTCGATGCTAGGTGAATTTCCTTGAAAAAAACAGTTTGAAAAGTGGAGCACCACAATAGAAAAAAAAAATTCTGTAATTTCAGCTCAGTTACCTGGAAAGCTGTTCAGTCCCATTTAGATATCCACTCAGGGCCAGTTATGGCAGGAAAGTAGGTATAACTGCTGCTAATCTTCCTGAGCAAATGGATCAGAATTTGTAAGGAAATTAAGTTCCTTCTCCTTCCCATGATATTGTAATATAAAATGGCATCATTGATTCAAACACAAAGCTGTCATTTTTTCTAGAAGCTCATTTAATGCTCAGTTGCCAATTTAAATTGAGGCATTTGACTGGAATCAGAACTCAGAAAAACGGAAATTAATTGTCCAAATGAATTTGATTATTACACTGAGCAGTCAATATTCTAAATGGCATCAGACAAATTATATAATCTGATAATCTTATATACCTTCTCATAAACATGTCTAAAAGGACTGGTTTTGTGTGTGAGATATTCCAGGAATTTGTACAGAATCATCTTCAGTCTCCTAAGAACTAGATTATGGCAATTTGAATCATTATTATTATTAAAAAAAAAACCTTTGGCCTCTTCAATGTTGCTTGATACTGTGCTGCCTGAAAATGTTGATTACCTTTGAATGACATAAAGTATATTAAGGGTCTTATAAATTCAAAGTGATGTGTCAATCTTAAAAAATAATAATAATAAAACTGGTGATCTTCTGCTGCCAATAACATGAGAATGATCAGACTGAGGCATGGGGTGTATATAGTAGAAAAGGGAGGATTTCTTGGATGTTACAGGAAGGATAGATGTGGAATGATAGAAACCACCAATCACTCTCACAGAAAAAGGCAGATTGACCTTCTGATGAAAAGGTCACTGGCACACTTGGGAAAAGGTACTGCTGAGTATTTTTGACTGTTTCCTGGGAAAGACTCAAAAGAGAAAAAGAAACACCAAGCCCACATGTGTATACATGTTACTCTTACATATTGGTTCAACCTAGATTATATGACACAAATGCAATTCACTCATTGCAAGTCAGATCTTATAAATGGATGCTCAGGAGGGTTTTCTTGTCAGCAAACTTTTCTTATTGTATTTCTCTCCATATTTTGAGATGTCAGGATGACTGAAATTGTGTGTAGATGGATTTGTGAGACTTCCTTCCTTCCTTCCTTCCTTCCTTCCTTCCTTCCTTCCTTCCTTCCTTCCTTCCTTCCTTCCTTCCTTCCTTCCTTCCTTCCTTCCCTTTCCCTTCCATTCCCCTTCCCTTCCTTTCATTTCTTCCATTTCTTCTTTTTGTTTTCACTGCTCATCTTGATGCAGAAAGCTTTACATACACAGCGTGTGGTGTTTTCTAGTCCTGTCAGCTGATTCACATCTTTTGTTCTTTCCTTTTGGATTTGCATTGATAAAACACAATGCAGGGGGGGGAAACGTAAAAAAGATTCAGTAGTATATCTGTTCACATCACTTTGTTCCAGTTGTATGCAAAAATATTCACAAGTGTCCTTGTTAACATTCAACTCTGGGCCCTGGCAACTTGAGTAGAAAAAGATTAATAGAATGCACTGGAAGTTTATCCAAAGTTGTTTTGGTCTTTCCTGGATAATTAGATAGGGGGGAAAAATGGCTGCTGTATAACCTCACTTATTGAGAAGAACACAAGGCTTTGTTTTCTTTTTTATCTCCAGTAGATACTGTAATCTCTCAAAGGAAGAGAGACACTGCATGAAAAAAAGATGGCTGTTTCATTAAAAAGTACAGTTTTGTCATCTTATGGGACTCAAGAGACATGTTGCTGGATCCCACCATTCTAAACATTTTTTTTCTAGTATCCAATTTCCCCTTTTGAGGGAAAGGTAGTTGAGAAGGTGGTTGTGTAACAACTTCAGAATACCCTGGATGACACAGATACCTGGACCCCTGTTGATCGGGATTTGGGCCTCAGTAGAATTACCATATTTTTCGGACTATAAGACGCTCCGGACTATAACACACACATTAACTTTAGAGGAGGAAAACAAGAAAAAAAATCTGCCTCTGT
Organism: Thermophis baileyi; assembly: GCA_003457575.1. NCBI lineage: Eukaryota > Metazoa > Chordata > Lepidosauria > Squamata > Dipsadidae > Thermophis > Thermophis baileyi. Next base: position 2,077,109 of record QLTV01002698.1, read on the forward strand.
CTCCGCCGCCGCGGCCCCTTTGCCGCAGCCCGTTTGCTGCGGCCCATTCGCCGCTGCGGCCCATTCGCTGCTGCAGCCGCCCATTCACCACCACCGTGGCCCATTTGCTGTGGTCAATTTGCCACAGCCGCCACCCGTTCGCCGCCACCCATTCGCCACAGCCTGTTTTCTGTGGCCCATTTGCCGCCACCACAGCCCATTCGCCGCCACCATGGCCCGTTCGCGCCGCACCAACCCCCCCCACCGCAATATTCGCTGTATAAGACACACAGACATTTCCACCCACTTTTGGGGCAGGGGGAAGTGCATCTTATAATCCGAAAAATACGGTAGTTGTGCTTTGGATGATGGACATCCTTGCTTTGCTTGACTTCTCTGCAGTTTTTGATACTATTGATCATTATATCCTTATGGACCAGCTCCAGGGTGGGTGAATTGCACTGTATGTTGCTGGATAAACTCCTTTCTTCAGGATCATTACCAGTCAGCAGTGATTGGGGATGGAGAGAGATCCCACTTTTAGTCCCTACTATGCCATAGGGTCCAGTGTTCTTTCTGCTCTTATTCAACATTGGATGAGCTCACGTATTGTCATGGTGTGAGGTATCATCAGTATGCTGATGATACCCAGTTATACATCTCTTCCTCTGGTGAATTAAGTGATGTTGGTGATGTCTCATCTCAGTGCCTGGAGAAAATGAGGGTCTGGATGAGGCTTCAACTGAACCCTGGAAGCCTGAGTGACTCTGGATTTGGGGCACTGCTGTTTTTGGACTATGCCATCTTTGGTGCCAGATATGCTACTTAATGGGGTCCTAATAGACTCATGACTTCTGCTCAAAGAGCAGGTGGTAGTTATGGCTAAGAGAGCATTTGAACAGCTTTGTATGATGTGCCAGTTGCACCTGTTCCTAGATCAGGAGACTTTGCTCATGGTCATTCATGTCCTGTATTCTAGTAACTCCTCAATGGACTCATGTAATGTGTTCTACATGGAACTGCCCTTAAAAGAGTATCTGGAAGTGTATGAATGTGCTATCATTTCTAGGACATTTTTTCCCATGAGACAGATGTCTTGATTCCTAGCTCCAGCAAGCCATTAAAAACTGTTAAAATAATATTATTCTTATTAACAGCAGCATTGGCAAGAAGAAGGCTCACTTGGGTGGAGCGAGGAGTCTATAATGGATGATGGAACTGAGAATTAAGTAGATTCTCTCTGGAATTATTAAAGGTTCCCACCCTTGGAAATAAAAAATGGTCTTTCAACCACATGTACAAGGAGCATCATTTAAATCCAATATAATGTATTTGATTCAACATACTGCATTTGATTCATGATTCATTGATGGTATGAGGACTTCTGCTTTGAGTGGGTGGGGTGGAGTAGAAGACTTCTAAGGTCCCTTCTAGCGCTATGATTCTATGATACTTGTCCATCAACTTCTTCCTGGAACAGCATACTTGTGTTGGGTATAGGTAATCTTTGACTTATATCCTAATTGAGCCCAGAATTATGGCCATAAGTCATGTTGGTCATTAAGCAGACCATCATGTGACTGGCCTGATTTTACAACATTTTTTTTATGATGATCATTAAGTGAATCCATGGTTGTTAAGCAAACACCTCAGTCATTAAGCAAACCGATTATCAACAATGGGTGTTGTTGGCTGGAAACCAGAAGTAAATGCTGGTTTCTCTCGGGCATAAGCAGACCCGGACTTGAAGAGTTTAAACTAGCTATCTTATTATTCTATTGCCTATTTCACAGGAATCTTCCAAGACTGGCAGTTCGTCCCTGAGAAAGACTAGATACGATTCAGCAGCATTCAAGGAGGGGGGGGTGTTGTTGGACCTTGCTCCTTTGTTTCTATGTAACAATTCCAGACTAATCCCGTGTTTGACCCCTCCTCCTGATAGGGACAGTCTCTCTCTCTCTGACAGTTTTTGTCAATAATAATAATAATAATAATAATAATAACAAAGGATCACAGGAATAATAGCCACTGTTGAATAATTTTGGAGGGCACGTTCTTTTGTTTTTGGTCTGCATTATAATAATAATAATAATAATAATAATAATAATAATAATAATAATAATAATAATAATAAATCAAAGTTACGTGGCTGTGGGGTGCTGCAAAGGACTGTAAATATGGGTCGGATGCCAAGCACCCAAAAATGCAAATGTGGGCATGGAAGGGGGTGCTATCAGAATTTTGAATCTGGATTGTAACTATTTTTGGCTCCATCTTAACTTCAAGTTAGTCAAGACTACCTGCAGTATCCCACTAGACCACATGAAAAAAATACTGATCCATCAAGCAAGCAAATGCATGCATATAGACAACTAGCTTGTCAGGAAGAACACTACATCTAAACCATGGGTATCAGAGATGGATTCCTGCCGGTTCGGACCCGCTCTATAGAACCGGTAGTGGGAATTTTCTCCTGCTCGCCGAACCAGCAGCGATGGCCGGCTGGACACGCCCCCGAACTGGCTCTCTCGGCGGCACCATCGGCGGTGCCATCTTGTTTTTTGCTTCTGCGCATGCGCAGAAGCTTGGTTTTTAGCACTGCGCATGCACGTGCATGCAAGGCGTGCGCGCCCACACGGTGCGTGAGGAAGCGAACCAGCAGCGAGGTAAATCAGAACCCACCCCTGATGGGTATCCAACCTTTTGGCTTCCCTGGGCCACATTGAATGAAGAGGAATTGTCTTGGGGCACATATAATATATATTATAGGTAAGGTATATAAATCACATAATAATGTTAAAAAATTATGAACTTGTGAGGCCACATCTAGTGTCCAGGCCACATGCAGCCCATGGGTCATGGGCTGGACATGCCTGACGTAAACCTTTCCTCCTGATTTGCTCCTTTTTATTCCTCAGCATTTTATTTACAGACAAAAGGAAGCACTTTTTACACTGTACAGAGCTAACTGGTAGAATTCATTGCAAGATACAGGGATAGTTACTAACTTGGATGGCTTTAAAAGAAGAGCCGAGGTGGCGCAGTGGTTAGAGTGCAGTACTGCAGGCTACTTCAGCTGACTGCTAGCTGCAGTTCGGCGGTTCAAATCTCACCGGCTCAAGGTTGACTCAGCCTTCCATCCTTCCGAGGTGGGTAAAATGAGGACCCAGATTGTTGGGGGCAATATGCTGACTCTGTGAACCGCTTAGAGAGGGCTGTAAAGCACTATGAAGCAGTATATAAGTCTAAGTGCTATTGCTATTGCTATAAAGGGGATTGGATAAATTCACAGAGGTCAGGTTTGTCAAGAGTTACTAGACTTGAGACTCATGTGCCCTCAATTTGAGATCAAAAACAGTTCTTCTGCTTGTGAACACCTCAGAGGAATCTAAGTGGCTGTTCTGAGAAACAAAATGGTACATTAAAATGGGCTTTGGCCTGATCCAGCAAGGCCAATCTTATGCTACCATGTTTTTATGCTCTTATTTCCTGATATAAAAGCACATTCAGTCAGGCAAGTCCTCAATTACACCTTCAAATGGTAGAGTCCAAGATATGAGTTTCTCTCTCCCGTAGTACTAGAGTCACATTATTTCCCATTCTTTGCTTTGTGTACCACACACAGCATGATTCCTGGTCTTGTGAATTTGCATGGATCAGTAGCACAAAAAGATTAAGGGGGAAAAAATACATTCTTATGGGATCCCTTAATGTTCCTTTTGTTCAAAATCTACTCAATTACTTCTTTTGAACAGGGAATATGCCTGAGACTAGAATCCCTTTTTTAAAGTATATTACCTTTGTTATTCTAATAAGCTTCTTTGCCTTTTAAAATGTATAAAATTCCCCCATCTCTAGCTCAAATGGCTTAGGTTAATCAATGAATGAAGCTTAAAGGAAGGAAAACAGGAATTTTCAATGTTGTTGAAAGAAGAAAGAGTGTCCTATAGGCTGAGTCAAATTGATCCCCAAATATTGTCTCACATCATGGATGGACAGATGTCATCTCAAGCCCTGAAACCATTTAACCAGAGCCTAGCTACAAAGACACCAATTAAATTTTAAAGAATTCTGAGTTCACAGTACCAGAACAAGTCTCATCTCATGTATAATCTGAAGATTCGGAGCTGCTGGCCGTCTGTGGATATGTCCCCCTGTCCCTAAGTCTTTACAAACATCACTCCCAAATTATAATATTTAATTCCACCATTAGGGAATTAGCAATATTTGAGGAGTAACCACACAAGCTGTGTTTAATTATTTCTAATGTATTAAAATAAAATAGACTGTCCATGTGACAATTCTTCAAAGCACAGGACTTGCTAAGATCAAAACCTACCTAAATCCACATCTCAGCCAATGTGATTTTTTTTTTAATTCAGCCTAATCAGGTAGGGATAAGAATCACCAGGAAGATACTTATTTAATCATTAATTGGTCCCTTTTATTTTTTCTCCTTAGAAGTTGTTCCCTTGCCCTAGAAATGCTCCTGTTGGATAAATGTGCTTTTTCTTCCTGTGGAAGTCAGTGGAAGAAAGCAAAGACCAGGTCATTGAGTGTTCTAGGAAATTGCTTTATAAATATAGGTAGTCATCACAATGTCCCCAATTGGAACCAGCCAGTAAGTGAAGAAGTTGTAAAGCAAAACATCATGTGAACTCCTGGATTAGTGATGGTAGTTCCAGCAGTCCTGATTGTGGTCATTAACTAAATCACCTATGGTTCTTAAGTGAGACATCATGTGACTAACTTGTGACCTCTTGCCCCATTGACTTTACTTATCAGAAGCTGGCTAGGAAAGTCATAAATGGCAATCACATGATCTTGGGAGGTCGTAATTATTGCAAATATGTGATGATTGCCAAATGCCCGAATCATGATCACATAACTGCAGGGATTTTGCAATAGTCATAAGTGCAAGGATTGGTCACAAGCCACTTTTTAAAGCTAAATAAAAGGTTGTTAAGTGAGGACTGCCTATATAGTCAAAGATAAGATGCCCTGTGTGTAACTTAGCTAAGTTTTATTTAAAGAAGCCCATGATTTGTTTTATTTTAGCTGCATCTGACCATTTCTAGGTCCTCTTTACTGGATGTGTTAATGCAGTATTTCTTAACCTCTGCAACTTTAAGATGTGTGGACTTCAACTCCCAGAATCTCCTATGGTGACTGGTGAATTCTGGGAACTGAAGTCCACCCATTTGAGATTGAGGAACACTGCTTTAATTTAATTAATATAGTCAATTGATTCACTGGTTCTGAGAAAAAGTATTTTTAAAAAACCCAACACTTCGGAAAAGGGTTTTGTGTAACACCACAATATTTAAGTGTATATGTAAATAGATGCACACACACATACAGAAACATTGCTAGCAAATGAATGTTAAAACAACTCCAGATTTTATGCCATTTCTTTCCTGGAACAAAAAGACATATCTGCACTTCTCTTGGTGTTCTCTCCAGAGGTTAGGACTGCCATTAATGACAGATTTATTGATTCATTGTCTAAGAATGAAAGCTCAAAGTAAAACACATCAAATGGGAAGAACATCTGGAAACCTCACCAGAGGTTCGGCTTTAGCACTTGGCTGGTGGATACTATTTTAAGCCCTCCAAAAACAGTGCTATGAAAGACAAAAGTCTTACTCCTGGGGGAATTTCACTAGTGTCAATTCTTACTGGCATGATACATCAATCAATCTTCCCCTTACACTGTGAAACTGGCGATGGCTAGATGTGAGGATACGGAGTTCAAAGTTCTCAAAAGATAAATTTCAGCCATGTTCAAATCTAACCCCCCACCCCAAAAAAAAGAATGGCCACTTCTTTGACATTTTGACAACTCGACTGACAGATAACTGCTTTACTCCAGACTGCCAACTTCAATGCCCTCCCAGTTTAATGCAGCAGAGGAAATACAACTCAGTAACAGAGAGTTCTGGAATTAATTTACTTACAGTATACGTCTACCCTTATTGACTTGATTGCTGGCGAGCCCAAGCCGTTTTCAGCTTTGCAATAGTAACGCCCTCCTTGATGTCGCTGTATATTTGTGATCCTCAGGGTCTCATTAAAAACACTCGAGTCTTGAAACCGGTCAGAGGCACTTCCTGCTGTTTTTGTCCACCTGATCTGAGCAAGCATCAAAAAAGAGTGTTACTTTAGCTGGTCCTTCTCTTCTTTTTGTCACCAAGAAACACGATACAGCAGCACACACAACATCGCATTTGGGAGAACATCAGGTCTTCAAGTAGCAGACATGGAATTATTTTACTAAGATACAGAAAAAGAAAGCTATGTATGACTAACTCAATGTAATTCCATCAAATATGGGCTAATTATGCACAAATTAAGACTTGACAGGGAATGAAAACTCAGCTTGTTTTCTAGGACATCTAATATCATTGTTTTGTTATTTACCATTTTGAATTTAACAACAATACATGGTCTGAAAACATGCAGCAGAACTAAGTTTTCTAGAATCAATATAACACTAATTAAATGTATTTCATTAGTTACCAAATTTTATGGTATTTCCCTGTTCAGATAGAACTGAAGTGAGTCTTTTATTGAAAACAAAAATGTGCATTAGGAAAACAGGACCCAAACTTTTTCATTATAAATAAAATTGCAATTTTTTTCTGTGGCTAAAAAAATAACACATATAAAATTGAATAGAAAAATACTTAAAATTGGCAGGGTTCACCTGGCAAGGATTTAGATTGGTCTGCTTATCAGCTCTATAGGCACAAAAGAGATTTCATACAGTATCTGTAAAACTTTGTGGTTTCGGCAATTATTGACCACATGGGATTATATGCTAGTTCTCAAAGTTTGCAATATCATAGCTTCCTAAAATGATAGATGAATTTGTGTGACTCCCCATTAAAAGAATAAAAATAAATAACGAATAAATGACACAGGGATTAGAGTAAGATTTTGACAAAGAGCTAGACCCACAGAATAGAATAGAATAGAATAGAATAGAATAGAATAGAATAGAATAGAATAGAATAGAATAGAATAGAATAGAATAGAATAGAATAGAATAGAATAGAATTCTTTATTGGCCAAGTGTGATTGGACACCCAAGGAATTTGTCTTTGGTGCATATGCATAGGCTTAACCATCTCTCAAAACTCACTCCAGGGTTTGTTCCCCGTTGTAGACTTATGTAATGTGAGCTTTAATTGCACTCCTACCTTGTGTTCAGAAGAATGCATTGCCTTCTGGATTCTAAGATGCTCATGAACCCCTCACAATAATTGTAACCACAGTTCTAACCCATCCTCAGGAATAGCAGTGCCTTCCAGGAAATGAAATCATCTTTAAAAAACTTTCTCTTTTAGAAAGATGTCAGCTTTGCAACAATGTTTATGACCACAGGCAATCTAATAAAAATTACCATCATGAGAAACATTACATCATTACATCAAATATTTTGTATTATCTGTAACTTCACAGAGACTTGCACAAAGCAAAGTTAGTCAAGCTGGGGTTGGTACCTATCTTGATAACTCTCACTAAGAGAAACTCAGGTGTCAAATTCTTAGCCTTTCCTAAGCCAGATAGATGGGTTCTGCCAAATAATTCAGCATACATGTGATACAGCCAGCCTTAGAAGAGGGATCCCCCCCCCCCATATTTCAGACTGTCAGCATTTTCTATTATTAAACTTCTTGTCATAAGCAGTTTTAAATCATCCGAACAAAAAATGTCCTGCCGGATAAATGCTTAATACCATATCGGAAGGTTTGTGGGTTTTTTTCCTCCACTACTTGACTTCTCCTTTATGCATGTCCTACTAAATGCATGCATGGGAACTACAACTTGGAGTAACCGCTGAGGTTTAGAGTTTAGCAGGCAAGAATGGTGAAATTATTCAATAAGGCATTTCATTAGGATTTTTTAAGAATCCAATTTGTAAATGAAAGCAGTAGGTGATGTACCTGGATTCTTATGTTTTGGATGACATAAAATGGAGTTTGTGCAGAAGAGATTGGTTCCCTGGTACAGTGATTCTCCATCATCTATCACAAATGACCATCTGTGGAGGTCAGGAACCAGGCATGATGAGTTTGGCCTACAGTGATCTAATTTGTAGCCTCCAAAATGCCGCTGGTGGATGATTATTATTCAGCAGATACCTTGGAGAGGTTTTGAAAGGCACAGCCAAAATTTTAGGGGAGTCACAAAGAGTTCTAGATATTATTTCCATTTCTCTTATAAAGCAGAGGTATCTTCACTTGTTTATGTTTTTCCCACTAAAAGTGCAAGGATTTGATTCATTTGATTCACATTATTTCATTATATGCCATTTTATCAGCACTGATGTGTAGTGACCTCATGGATAGACCTGCTCCAGGATGACCTATCACCAACCTGGCCCCTCAGATTACCTGCTGGTGCAGTCATAACTGCACCACTCGGCTGCTAGTTATCCTCTTGTCTTTCCTTCTATATTTCCCAGCATTATAGACATCTCAAGAGAACTAGGTATTTGCAAAATATGTCTAAAATAACATAATTTGAGCCTAGTCATTTTGCCATTAGTGAGAACTATGAATTGATTTGTCCTATCATCCAACTTTTTTTTTATTTTCCTGGCTACGTATGGCATGTTTAGTAGTCTTCTTCAACAATTTAAGTGCATCAATATACTTTCCACCCAGTTTCTACAAATTCCAACTTCTTTCACAGAGTGTTGAAGGAAAATAATTACCTATATGATTTTGCAAATCAAAACATGTCATGATATCTGAATATCTTTTTAAGACTTTCATATTTATCATATCAAGTGCTAGTCAGTGGTATGTATTTATTGAATGCTGCTTCTTTTCCTATAAGGTAAAAGCTATTCACCAATATCTCCTTAGCAGTTCTAAAGCAGGTTCCTGTACCTGGAATGAATGAATATAAATCATAATTCTATGTTATCGCCATGCTTCTGCTTCTTCAGAGTTAAACTTTTGCTCCCACAGAGTCTAACAGGGAATGCCATTGCTTGCAATATTCTGATCTTTGTAGGTAAAACACATCACAATTGTCTGATTTTCCCCCGCCCAAGGTTTTCATGCCTGCTCTACCAAGTACTAGCCTGTTGTGTATTTCTTGTCTGCTTGTCCCTTTACTGCTGATGGTTGAGCCTAAGCAAAAGCTATGCACCATTTGAATATCTTCATTATCAGTTCTAAAGCTCTTTGTTCTATTTGTTATCATTAGTTTGGTCTTTTTTTCATATTTAAATTTAGTACCATTTTTTTCCCCACTATTCTCCTTGACTTTTATTAGACGACCTTGCATATGCTTTGCATTTTCAGCTATTGGAGTAGTGTCATCAGCATGTCACAGGTTATTGACATTTCTTCCTCAGTTTTAGAACCACAGTGTCTTCTTCCAATCCAGATTCCCTTAATTCAACATACAGATAGTCCTTGATTTACAACCCATCAATTAATGACCGTTCAAAGTGACAGTGGACCTCCCCAGAGGTATTTATGAACTGTTTCAGGAGTTACACATACACCACCCTGTGGTTACATTATTACATTTTGGGCATGTGGCAGTCAGTTCACCTTCACTATTGCTTGCAGTGTCTTGTGGTCATGTGACTGTGTTGTGACTTTTTTGCTGATTTATGATAAAAAAAAGGGGGAAAATGGGTTTTCTTAATGACTCTGGCATTCAGTTAATTACCGTGGTGCTCATTTAACAACAATAGTAAAAAAAAAGGGTCGTTTGCTTCAAATCCGGTTATGCGATATCATGACATTACTGCAACAACTTATGATTGTAAGTTGTGCTTTCCTACTCATGCGCGTGCACACACACACACACACACACACACACACACACACACACACCATGGGTATAAGGGGTCTTTATTAAGCCTTCTGAGCCTAAATTGGTATTCCCCAGCAATTCCCTATGCCGGCACCAGCTCAACCCCAATGAGTTCCACAGACTACTCAAATGAAGCCAACACTAGACAAAAGCAAATTCCCAAGGCAAAGGCGAGTTCCAAGACAAAGGCAAATCCACAGGCAAAGGCAAGGCAAGGGCAAAAGCTGAAGAGACACAATCCGAAGTTCAAGGCAAGAACACACAGCAAGAACACATTGTTCCCAGCATCATCTCCATCTGTCTGCTGTGCTAAATAGCCAGCTTCTGGTGCAGCCCATCAAGAGGGGCGAGGCTGCCTCCTCACGAATAATCTGGCTGACCTTCACTGCTCCTGTCTTTTTTCTGCCCTACGTGTTCTCGGATCAGGTGCAGAAGGCAGTTCCTCTTCCTCGTCGCTGACTGGCTGCAGCCTCAGGGCTGCTTTCCCCACCTGAAGCCTCAGGGCTGTTGTGCTGCAACTGTGCTTCAGCCAAATGACTCTCAGGTGGCTGTTTAGTGCCATTGACCAAATCCTTTCCTGACATGCCCGGAACTGATTCATCTTCCTCCGACCTGACATCTGGAGAGGTATCTGGGGAAGTGTCCAGGGGAGTCATGATATAATTTCAGGCTCAGTTATGTCTGTAAATCAAGAACTACCTGTATAAACTGAATAAATAAGGGATGAGTATATAGCCTTGTCACACTCCTTTGACAATCAGAAACCAAACTGTTTCACCATATTATGCCTATACTGTGTATAGATTACACACGAGGACGTCGAGATGTACTAGGAATCTTATTGTATTAAGCATATTCCACAGCATAAGAGGATCAACACAAAGAGTTTTCTATAATCAACAAAGGGCATAATGACTTCTTTTTGGTATTCTTTGGCTTTCTCAATTATCTAACTTGTATCAACAATCATGTCTTATTCCTCAGCCTTTTCTAAAGCCATCTTGAAATCTAGCATGTCCCCTTCCATGCAGGTTTCAAAACTGAGTTGGTTGATCCTAATAAGCATTACTTTTGATATCATATGAGATTAAGGTTGCTGTAAAATTGTTAGTTTCTCTTTTGGTATTGGAATGCAGATTGACTTCTTCTAATCTTTGGTCTATAGTGATAGTCATGACTTCTTTTAATATGCTGGTCATTGTTCAAATTTGCTGGCATAATTTAAATACATTGAATTCGCAGGTTCTTTTTCTGTTGCTTATCATTTTTCTGTTGAGATTTCATCAATTTCTGTAGCCTTCCAGTTTGGCAATTTGTTAATCTAACATCATGGATATTATTGGATTGTTCTTCCTGTTGCTTTCTCTAATCACACCGGAGAACATTTTAATGAATCTTCTAAATCCATTCCCATTGCTATCTGCATCAGATTTGTTATATATCTCTACCTTTCACAGATTGTAAAGACTTGCCACTACAGTTGACTCTCAATCACCTGCACAGTTTACAACACCTTCTTTTTTCCCCATTAAATGCAGAAATATATGTTCTGTTTCGAGACATATTGAAAAGGAAATCTATGAAAGATCATTATTTCATATTGAAACCCTGGGGTTGGAACAGAGGTGGGATTCAGCAGCTTCTGACCAGTTCTGGAGAACCGGTAGCGGAAATTTTGAGTAGTTCGGAGAAGCGGTAAATACCATCTCTGACTGGCCCCACCCCCATCTATTCTCTGCCTCCTGAGTCCCAGCTGATCAGGAGGAAATGGGAATTTTGTAGTAACCCTCCCCTGGAGTGGGGAGGGAATGGAGATTTTGCAGTATCCTTCCCCTGGAGTGGGGTGGGAATGGAGATTTTACAGTAACCTTCCACTGCCACGCCCACCAAGCCACGCCCACCAAGCCATGCCATGCCCACCAAGCCACGCCCCACAGAACCAGTGGTAAAAAAATTTGAATCCCACCACTGGGTTGGAACATTTGCTTATTTACTCTTTCCTTTGAAACCCCAGGTTGCACAAACTAAATATCACACTACTAAAATAATTTTGAAGGAATTTACTTTGTTTGGAATCCAACTAAATGTCTGCTAAATTTTGTAAACCAACATCTACCCTCTAATATAGAAAAGAGGAGTATATAGGTCAACTCAGAGCACTTGTTCACCATTGCAAACTGCAGGGTATAATATAGATCAGTTTGTAAAGAGTTGTATAGACAGAAAATGTCTATTGCAAATGACACAGCATGAAGACACTGGTGGTCCATAAAGTATAACAGTACAGCTGACCTCTCTTTATCGCAAGATCATGCAGAGAGAATGATAAATATGTAAAGGTAGCATGGAGATCTGTTATCCTCCTTGATTTTACATGGAAATGACTGCAAAATAACCAGGACCTTAAATCGCATGCTTAAATCAAACATGAATGCTGAATGATTGCAACAATAAATCATCTTTCAGTTGACAATACGGATTGTTTAAGGTTGGAATGAAGAAAAATGAATTTCATTCAATATAGAATTGATGAAGGCAGGAATACACCCTCAAGACACCGTCATGACACCGTCATTCTCAAGCCAAGCCTTAGTGAGCCTGAAGAAGAGGCTTAGAAAGAATGTTTTCACTGGCAAAGGATATCATAATAAATATTCCTCTACTTAATATTAAATAAGGTATTATTTGAGAGCCCAAAGAACATTTTAGCAAGAACAATTCTGCAATTCACTGCCATCGGATGTGATGATACCCAAGAACTCAAGCTTGACTCCCGCTGAATTCATGGACACAACGATGCAGTGTTTTGCCAACTTCATGGAAGTATTTTGCCATTGCCTTCTGGGATTTTTGGTCTTCACAGACTTGCTTATAGTCTTTTTTGTTGATCTCTCATCCTATTATTAATCTTCCAAACAATATATCTAAGCAAAGAAATACTGGCCAGGTGCTTGCACCTCACTGAGTTGGTTTTAAAAGGGGATTAAATCAATATATATAGACATCAGTACTGTACAAGCATCAGTACTATACAACTCATCATGACAGATGCATACTGCATCTTGATTCACAGACTAGATATCAGATACTCGCAATTAACAGTGAAAGAAGTCTAGGATTCATAGAATCATAGAAAGGACCTTGGAGGTCTTCTAGTCCAACTCCCTGCCCAAAATTGGACAAATTTTGTTAATAATTATTTTCAATATGTAAAGCTAACTTACTAACATAACTAAGTAACACAAGAACCTAAATGAAAAATGCAGTTAAAAAGGGAAAAAAGAAATATTAAAATATTAAAAATTAAAATAATAAAGATATTAAAACATATGGGGGAAATATCCCCCTCCCCCAAAACAGGGAAATAACAAGAAAAAGAAATATCTCCCTTCATCCCTAGCAAGCATATTCAATATTTAAGAACTTATCACTGTCTCTCAAAGTACAACCAATTACATTTTTATTCCATATCTCACCCCATTTTCTATAAACTCATTTCTAAATCTTCAGTTCTCCTTATTAATCAGCAAAGGTACAGCAAAAATTAGCAAAAATACCTAACAACGTAAGTATATAATCCCCCTTTTCCATTTAATCTAAATCCTCTCATCCCTCTAGTTAATAATCAAAATCTAATCCCAATTAACAATGGAACGTTACAAAAAATTAAAAGCTATTAAACATGACCAGAAATAGTAATCCCTTATTGTCAGACCCAAACCCAGAGATGAGACAGTGAAATCCAATCAAGTGCAATCCTTTATTTGCTTAAACCTAATGGATAGAAACTTGCCAAACTAAAGCGATGACTTTTTTACCTGTTAGATATATTATTTTTTATGGTGTGGCTACCCTGAACCTCTTCCCCCCACCCACACCCAGCTGAGGACTATACAGTCTCTTAATCTGGGCCTTTGTCTGGGAAAGTTCTGTGTTGCCAAAAGTCTCTTCCTCAGGTGCACATTCCATCAAAACTATTTACATATCAATAATAATAATAATAATGTGAATATTACAAACCAAACCATTACACCCAGTTGAACATTTCACATAAAACACTATCCCAATCAAGATAACTAATAAGCAGAACCAAAGATAATAAGTCATTATTTAACCATGATCATATAAATTAATTTTGTATTTTTCTACCCCGCATTCCTTAAGCCCCCTAAATAAAGTTCTAACTCCTGTTTTCTTCTACCACTTTTGTCTCTTCTCTTGAAATTCTTGTCATCTTTATCCAAGTCCATCTTTTATCATCCTCTGATCGGCTGCTATGGCCCACTGGAACCACTCAGGGGTGGGTTCCAATTTACCTCGCTGTCAGTTCGCTCCCTCCCACGCTGGGTGGGTGCGCCTCGCGGGCGCACACGTACTTCGCACGTGCGCGCATGCGGAGTAACAAAAAACCCCCCCCAAAAAAACAAAGACGGAAAAAAAGATGGTGACCGCATGCACAGTGCCAGAAATTGGCTTCTGCGCATGCTCAGAAGGGAAAAAAAAATTATAACAAATTCGAAAAAATTTCAAAAAAAAGATGGCAGCACCCATGGACCCGCACCGACCGATCCGGTTCAGTGACATCATTGTGACATCACCAGTGGGTTGCTACCGGTTCGGGAGAACCGGTCCGAACCGGGAGGAACCCACCCCTGGAACCACTGATGGAAGAACTCATGAAACTTTGCAAACCAGAAGGTGAGCAGTGTTTGAGAGATCACAGACTGCAGCTCAGCCAAAACTGAAATGGGCAGGGAACCCTTTTTTTTTTTTTTAAAGAGTGAAAATAGGTATGGAAATCTTCAAGGCAAATTGATCCCATTGCCACTCCCACAATTTACCTCCACTCGCCAGTGGTGGGATTCAATTTTTTTTACTACTGGTTCTGTGGGTGTGGCTTGGTGGGCGTGGCTTGGCTTGGTGGGCATGGCTTGGTGGGCGTGGCAGGGGAAGGATACTGTCAAATCTCCATTCCCTCCCCACTCCAAGGGAAGGTTACTGCAAAATCCCCATTTCCGCCCGATCAGCTGGGACTCGGGAGGCAGAGAATAGATGGGGGCGGGGCCAGTCAGAGGTGGTATTTACCGGTTCTCCGAACTACTCAGAATTTCCGCTACCGGTTCTCCAGAACTGGTCAGAACCTGCTGAAACCCACCTCTGTCCACTCTCCAAAAAAACTTAAAAGTAACCCAAGGCCCTTATTTTATTAAGCTATTGTGGAATAATTGTTTGGTTTGGGGGAAATTAAGGAGAAAGGGAAGGAAATGACCCCCTCTTTCATTTCTGTTCCTATTCTTCACAAATGTGAAATAAGGAAAGATCAGGAAGGACTTCTGCGTACTTTGGTCAGGTGCAACTCTCTCTTCTATTAAGTTTAAAATTGCAGGTAAAATGGAGATCTCACTATCTCAATGAAGCAAAACTAGCTTCAATGATTCCACCCCCCCAAAAAAACAAAGTTTATTTTAGCTTCCTAAACTTGTCCCTTGAATTTTCCATGTTTCTAGTCTGTAAATTTCCTGTATGCCCACAAAACAATCCCATAATCTCACAGATTGTTCAATTTTAATCACATTGACTCTCATAGTAGATAGTGTAGGACAAAAGCCATGTTACTGTATGGTGGCATTCAGAATAATGAATCCCCAACACAGCAAAATCAGTACACTAATCAATAGAGTCCAATCAATTCCCAAGGAGGTCTTATTAAAAGACAGAGCACAAAAACAGGACACTGCTGGTTTTCATCTATAGTTCCAAAAGCAAACCACTCAAATATATTAATAAACTTCAATCCATAACGGAAAATGACACTACAGATTCTTATACCATTAGTAACAAGTCCCTTGTTGCATATAGACAACCACCCAACTTAAAACACATTCTCATAAACAACAACAAGCAGCAAGACAATATGAGAAGCAGACTCTGCAAGTAGCCCTGGTGTATACACCAACACACCATCGTAAGCCCCAACAAGCTCACACACAAGGTTGGGGGTGCAATCACATGTTCTTGCTCTAATGTGCCATCATTTGTAACAGAGGTGGGTTTCAGCAGGTTCTGCCAGTTCTGGAGAACCGGTAGTGGAAATTTGGAGTAGTTCGGAGAACCGGTAAATACCACCTCTGACTGGCCCCGCCCCCATCTATTCTCTGCCTCCCGAGTCCCAGCTGATTGGGCGGAAATGGGGATTTTGCAGTAACCTTCCCTTGGAGCGGGGAGGGAATGGAGATTTTGCAGTATCCTTCCCCTGCCATGCCCACCAAGCCACGCCTTGCCCACCAAGCCACACCATGCCCACCAAGCCACGCCCACAGAACCGGTAGTAAAAAAATTGAAACCCACCACTGATTTGTAAGCAACGCTCCTCTAGAATACCGTATATGCAAGACAACAAGTCAGACTGCACAAAAAAATGATTGCACACTGATTTGACAGCAAGACTCAGAACGAGGACAAAATAGTAGCAGAACATTTTAACTTTCCAAGGCATTCCATTACAGATTCTCAAAGTAGCAGTTTTGGAACAAATAAACTACACCAGCATAATTGAATATGAGACAGCTGAGCTTACACACATCAATAGGCTTCAGGCTATCTCAGAAACTCTGAACAAACACAATTTAAACACACACACACACACACACACACACACTATAATTGCTAGTTGATAAGGTACCTGAAATCTATCCTCCATGAAATCCTCATCTACATAACAACCCTATCTTTCACCTGTACAGTATCTCATCCAAATGTATTTAAATTCCGTATCAGTTAAGCCACTCCATGCATTTCAAGCAATGGGCTGCAGCTCAGTTCACAGAAGCTTATCCCTTCTAATAATGTGTGTGTGTGTGTGGGGGGGGGGAAAAGGTATTACTTGCCTCTTTGTTATTCTTGATTCTCATCATGATAATGATCCTTAAAGGACTGACATTTTTTTCATTGCTTCTCCCTATGCATAACCGTATATGCAACTGCTTAGAATTCAGCTTCATCTTAGCCTCCAACAATTGTGAAAGAAATGGGATTCTCCTTTTCATGAAAAGCTGGCATTTTCTAATCCAGTATTTCTCTATATATCCTGTATTTTCCTTCTCTGTTTCTTTCAGGGCTAATCAACTCTCATTAAATTAGATCGCCTTTTCAGATCACCAGTTTGACAATATGCTTTGACAATGTGGTACAAGATAGCTCCATGGTCCTCTTGGGAATCTGATCTCAGGGCTTTTTTTTTTTTTTTACAAGCACTTAATTGTCTAATGAGCCAGGTGAGATGCAGAAGCTGGGCAGTGGACGCCTGACCTCAAATCAGATCTTTGTTTTCTGACATGTGATAAAGAGTTTGCTACACCACCAACAGAAGTCATTTTTGACAATGATGAATAACATTCCATGGCAATTTCCCCATGAACATGTGTGCCCCTTTGATTCAAACAAGTCACTTCTTTGCGAGTAACAGTAAACAGGGGAAAGTCAAGATTATACAAGATGAATTTCTGAGCATTCATTTCATGTTGATACCTCCACGTGTCTTTCTTTCATTTATTTATTTGTATTCAACTTTTCATTCACAGAGTTTGAAGAAATTTGCATGACCTCAGTCCCATTTCATTCTCAAAATGATCTTGCAGGATGGCTTACCCTTAAATGTTAACCAATGCATCAAGGGCATTAAGCAACTCTTGAGGCTGCATGGAGATTTGAACCTGAATTAGTTTCATTCTTTTCCGAGATTTGTAACCTTATTTCCACAGAGCACAGAGTCCCTTCTTCCCACCACAAACCAGTTTGTTAGGATGGGCTTCAAGACAGTGACTGACCCAAAGTCACCCATTGAGTTTCCATGGCTGAAAGAGAAGTTGAACCTGGATCTCCCCAATCTAAAACCCCAACAACACACTGTCACAATGTTGCACTTCCAAGCCATTAAGCAACAACTGCTCAGAGTTGTTTTGTTACCAGATGGCGGCAAATAAATTTAATAAATACATAATCCAAAATAATACAAAATGAAGAAGGAAGGATTTCTATTTGGAACCCCTTTAATTCATCACAAACACTGTTCACTACCGCAGTTGATCAATGCAAGAATCCTGCATCCCATTCTTCCCAGTCTGAAATGTGGGCAGATTTCTGCTTTGCATACTTCAAAGATTTTTAAATGTATTGGAACTCCATTGCAAATGTAAAACAAAACTAAGTAGCAATAGCATTTAGACTTATAGATCGCTTCACAGTGCTTTACAGCCCTCTCTAAGCGGTTTACAGAGTCAGCATATTGCCCCCAACAATCTGGGTCCTTATTTTACTGACCTTGGAAGGATGGAAGGCTGAGTCAACCTTGAGCTGCTCAGAATTGAACTCCTGGAGTGAACAGTGAGTTAGCCTGCAGTATTGCATTCTAACCACTGCGCCACCATGGCTCAAATGGTGCCTTGTTTCCTCAGCTATTTCCATGCTTTGGTGACATGAAAGAGTATGGCTAGTCTAGAGAAAGGAAGGACTAGAGGTGACATGATAGCAGTATTCCAGTATTTGAGGGGCTGCCACAAAGAAGATGGGGTCAACTTATTTTCCAAAGCACCAGAAGGCAAGACAAGAAACAATGGGTGGAAACTAATCAAAGAAAGACAAACAACCTGGAATTAAGGAGAAACTTCTTAACAGTGGCATCAATTAACAAGTGGACCAGCTTGCCTTCAGAAGTTGTGGGTGCTTCATCACTGGAGGTTTTTAAAAATAGAATAGACAGTCACTTGTATGAAATTGTATAGGGTCTCCTGCTTGAGCAATGGGCTGGACTAGAAGACCTGGAAGGTCCCTTCCAGCTCTATTCTGATTGATTGAATAAAGCTATAAGGAACTTGCTACCCAAGTAGGAGTAGCTCTTTTGCTGCTAGTAAATTTATATAATGAGAATAAAGGAGTAAGAGAATATTGAAGTTTTCTGCAGATTTCTAGACCCTTTGCTGTTTAGCACCTGCAACAGGACAGACCATTGCATTTAATGCATTTGCCTGGAGTGATTTGTAATCTGAAATAGTATGAAGTCTGTTTCTCCAATATTTTGGAGATAAAATATTGATGAAATAAAAGGAATCAGCAAAAATGCTTTCACACCAGAGTAGTAGAGACATATCACCCACTGCGGTTATACATCTATATATGCAGATGTGGAGAGTAGAAGCTTTTATACATCTGTGCTATCTGTACTTCTGTATCTGTGTTACCCATTTGACTGAGATGATAAGGTCTCCTGCCTTGAGCAGGGGGTGGACTAGAAGGCCTCTGAAGTCCCTCCCAGCCCTATGATTCTATGTTCCATGTTCTAACATGTTACTTCTATTCCTCCAAAATCTGTTGGTGAGCTCAGTATAAAAAAACACACACACTACAAGTCTATGTTTATTCAGAAATTTAGTTTTCAATGGCTCTTTTTTCTCCAGCAAAATCTATATGAGATCAAAGTCCTAAAGTGAAAATGATGAGTTAGTATTTAAAAGAATATTACATGGGCAGATGACAATTATTGGTATAAACATGATGCGTTGGCAATCAATGTTAAGATGCAAGGAAGAAATTGATCAACCACTAAAAAGATTCAACACAGTATCAACGTAATATCCATGAGTGTAACAAGATGGGCTAGAAGTGATGAAACTATTAACTATTGGTGTTTTAAAACTTTTTTTTTGTCTTTTCAATAAAAACATTTTAAAAACCATAACATTCTAAAGAAAATAAATCTTAGCAAAATGGAGACTGCAACTTTCCATTAACTCCAACCTTCTTTTAGATATGACCTGGGTCAAACCCAGTTCATCTCTTTGCCTAATCCTATCAGGACCAAATTAACTCTCCCTGCCCCACAAAGACACCCACCTCCATCCTAACTAAACCAAAGAATAGAAGCTTCCTTACCAGCTCACACAGGGGTGAAATTCAGCAGGTTTTGAAAGGTTCTGGAGAACCCGTAGTGGAAATTTTGAGTAGTTCAGAGAACCGGCAAATACCACCTCTGGCTGGCCCCAGAGTGCGGAGGGAATGGAGATTTTGCAGTATCCTTCCCCTGCCATGCCCACCAAACCACGCCCACAGAACCGGTAGGGAAAAATTTTGAATTTCACCCCTGAGCTCACAGTACAGCCCAACAGCAGCCCTGCCAAGAGAACTGCAACTGTCAGGTAAAAGGAACAAAAGATGACGCAAGCAGTTACTCCAGAGTAGCTTCTTTATTGTTGCTCACCTATAGACAGGAATCTTGCTAGACTTCATCACAAATCTGCATAACCATTAAATGTTTATTTATGATGTCTCTTTACCTATAAAGATCAGCATTGTGCAAGCCATGGTATTCCTTGTGATATTTGATGGAAGTAGAAGTTGGTATTTGAAGAAAAAAGATAGGAAGAGTATTGACACCTTTGAACTTTGCTGTTGGAGAAGACTCCACATCTGTGGACAGCCAAGATTCATTCTTTTGCCAGGCAAATGCTTAAACAGAATTATGCCTCATTTTTCAAAAGAGACATTTTTTTCTGATCAGATGCTCAGTAAATCATAACTGTTCTGATTTATTTTGGGTTTCCACATGGCCCTATCATGTCTGTAACTCTTTCATCTTGTTTTAAGACAACAAACAGAATATTTCCCCCCTGAATTGTACTCCCTTAATCTTGGGCAATGACTGTTTAAAGTTATGATGGTGATGAAACACTGTGTTGCCACTATAGTGAATTGGTGCATGTTTTCGTATGCCTGACCCATTTTTTCCTCTCCTCACAGAGCAGATGGATAGCTTAAACACGGGATTTCCTCCTGAGCTACTTCACACTGTGCAGCACAAGCCTTCCCCCAAAGGTGCTATCCACTAGTTAACAAGCTCAGCATTCTCTAGAGCCGAGGTGGCGCAGTGGTTAGAGTGCAGTACTGCAGGCTACTTCAGCTGACTGCTAGCTGCAGTTCGGCGGTTCAAATCTCACCGGCTCAAGGTTGACTCAGCCTTCCATCCTTCCGAGGTGGGTAAAATGAGGACCCAGATTGTTGGGGGCAATATGCTGACTCTGTGAACCGCTTAGAGAGAGCTGTAAAGCACTGTAAAGCGGTATATAAGTCTAAGTGCTATTGCTAGTGCTATTGCTATTCTGATATTAGCTAGCTCACAGCTGCTGCTTGTAACTGAGGAGACTTTAATCACTTTCACACCTTCATCTTTTGTTTGTCTTCTAAGTGTCTTGGGGCTCAGAGTCATTTATATACTAGGCAAACAGTTGTGCTAGCACATTCCTTTTAATGTGTATTTCCCACTGTGTGCCTGCTTACTCTCTTGCAATCCCTTCCTCTCCAATGAATGCAAATACAAACATTAATTCTCTTCTTGGTAATTATCCCAGGACAGGGGCATTCCAAAGAGCAGGGAAGTGGGGGGGGGGAAATGAAAACTGAAGTAAAAAAATCATAAGTACAGTTGCAGTCATGTGATTTCCCATTTTGCAATCATGTCACTTAGCAACCAAGTAACTGGTCTCAATTGCAGTCGCTAAATGAGGACTTTTAATTTGCATAGTTATTGTTATTTTTGGAAGTGAGTGGTGCAGTGGCCTAGAGGTGGAGCTCTTGCCTCACAATCAGCAGGCTGTGAGTTCAATCCTAGGTAGAGGCAAATATTTCTCTCTCTGGGCACGATGAGAATATATCTGCTGAATATAACTCTGCATTGGCGACAGGAAGGGCATCCAGCCAGTAAACACTTAGCTCCATTCAGTTGCCCAGACTCCACCCCGCAAGGGATTGTGGGGTCATTAAAAGATGATGATTGTTATTTTTGGAAGAAAGTGAACTTTTCTCCAAACGTCTTGCACATTAACAACTTTTATTGATTTTTTTTAATCAATGTTTTTATTTTTATTTTATTCTGTTCTAACCAAGGTATTCAATTTCTAACACTACTTTCAACAAAAGAATAAAATTCCCAATATTTATCAGGAAACAGTGGGTGCATGTTCCATTTTTATTCATCCCTATATGGAAAACAGGACAGTATTATGGTCTCCCTTGACATCTTTACTGAAAGTCTAACAATACTTCCTATACTCCTATGGCAGTGATGATGAACCTTTTGGGCTTGGTGTCAAAAATTTGAAAAATGCCTTACTTGACTCTTGCCAATAAAAGAAACAACAATTATCTATCTTCCCTCCCCCCATCTAGACCATCCTGAACAGCAGCAATGGTTTGCAGCACCAAGGAGACCCTCGACTTCAGTCCTAGTGCTACTGCTACCATTCCAAAAGGCCGCATTGCACTGTTAACCAAGGTGCACAAGTCTTGGTGAATGGTGTGATTGCTCCCATGGCCTAGTGCTCCCCAGGATTTGCCATGTACCATTTATCTTCAGATGGTGTTCTCTTTCTTTTCACAGGCCCCTGCGGCCTACTCAAGGTCACACAAGGCCTTCATTCTTGAAGCAGCTTTGGAGAATGCTCTTCCATGGCTCGGTAGCCTCTGAAAACCAGGGGAAAGCACACCCTTTATTGAACAAGCTGCATAAGAGCACAGCCTTCTCACATGACTTCCGGAGGATCTGGAAGACACAGAAAACCACACCCCAATCTCATATGGCCTCTGCATCCCTCAAAAATCATGCACAAATGGGGCGTATTTTCAAGGATTGTTGCTGTGAACGGTGGCATGTCACCCAAAATGTGGCATGTCACCTCTGACATGCATGTCATGAATTCACCATCACTGGCCTATGCCATAAAAGGCTTAATGTGTAGCATACAGGCAGATAGCTTCAATTTTGCTTTTCCTTTTTGAAGACAGTAAAATAGATACTTAGGCAGCAAGTTCCATCACATTCGGGGAGGCTTACCTTGGAACAGTCAACTCAGTGGAATTCCAGCTGAGCAGAAATTCAATGTAATGCAGAAAACTTTTGCCAATTTATCAGCCTTTCAAAATATAGCTACAGGTTTCTAATAACTCATTCTGACACTTTGACAAGGAAAGTATTCAGAGAAAGGACAAAATGGAGGCTTTCTATTTCTTTATTTCTGAAATACAGCTCTATAAGTGACATCTTTTTTTTTTTCTCTCTCTCTCAAAGGCAGCTCATGATTATGGAGGCCCCACAATGGAGATGACAAGTTGGGAGAGACATAGATGCATACCAGGGGTGGGTTCCAAATTACCTCGCTGCCATTTCGCTCCCTCCCGCGCTGCGTGGGCATGCCACGTGGGTACGTGCGCGAAGCACACGCACGCATGCGCAGTAACAAAAAATCAGAAATAAATAAATAAAAGCTGAAAAAAAGATGGCGACCGCATGCACAGTGCTGGAAGTCGGCTTCTGCGCATGCTCAGAAGGAAAAAAAAAATTCAAAAAAAAATTCAAAAAAATTCAAAAAAAAAAGATGGCGGCCCCCACGGACTGGCACCGACTGATCCGGTTCAGTGACGTCATCGTGACATCACCAGCGGGCCGCTACCGGTTCAGGAGAACCGGTCCGAACCGGGAGGAACCCACCCCTGATGCATACACTCAGTAAGAAAGAGTGAGAGCCATTTTGATCATTCACTGAGCTGAAGGGCTTCTGGCTTCGTAATCACTCAAAAATACAGCATTTTCTAAGTTAATGCTTTCTCCAAATCATCATCCTTATCTGCAGGCTACTGCATTCCCAGGTTTGGTGATAATTGATGTTGTCTTGCCACCTGCTGAAAATGCAGCATCACCATCAGGCTCATTTTAAAATTAGACAAAAAGTAGGAACTGAAAACAAATGACGAAAAAAAAAGAGTATAATAATAACAACTGTCAATTGCTGTCTGAATTACAGAAATAATCCTGACCTTGTTGCTTTTTCTTATTTATTTTTTAAAGGGGCATTATGTGAGCTAGAACAAAAGCGGCCACAGAAATGGCAAAACAACATTTGGATTTGAAGAGGTAGATGAAAAGCACTGGAGAGCCTTAATGATCACATTAAGGAGAAAGAAAAACTAGCAGTTAAAAAAGAAATTTCCTGATCCTTTTTACCAGAAAGCCATTCTGACAATTCTCATTTTAGCCATTTAAGTAATGAGCCACTTTAGATCTTTTTCTAAAAAAAAAAAAAGAAATGTTATAATGACAAGAATTTTAATATCATCCACCAAATGATTTAAAAAGGTAGTTTATCCATCTTTCCCTCTAATTTGTTCCCTTGTGACATTAAGAGGTGTTATTGACTCAGATTTAGAGCTTCTCATAATGAATAATCAATTGTGATTTTACAATTAAGTAATTCACTTGAACAGAATCCACATAAATGAGTGTATGTGTGCACATACTGGTGTGTATATGAGCTCATTCATACACCCACATCCAGATGTGCTGTGCAAAGATGGCTAAATCTACTATGATGGCTGAATGCACAGGATTCCCTTGTTCAGAAGCTGGGAGATGATAACTCAAGTTTTTAGAACTAGAAAAATGGAATCATGTTCTTGCTATTTTGTTTGTCTCTTGTTGCTGGTGCATGAATACTTTTCTGTTAGTAGGCTTGAGCAGGAAGGTAGAAGGAAACAGGAATAAATTAAAGGAATTAAAAACTGTAGGAAACCATGCTTACCATCTCTCATCAAAAGAGGAGGGAAGGAGGGAGAATCCAAATATATTTCTAATTTCAGAAACCCCAAATCAAGGGACAATTTCTGGTTTTAAAAAGCAACCTCAATCTTACACTCCATAAAGCTATCTGGTGATCATCTTATAATCACTGTATCATTATAATCATTACTAGCAAACAAGCAGCTGAAATTGCTGAAGGTGTTATTGGTAAATAAGAGGGTTACTTATTTTATCTGCTGATTTTTAGTTACACGTTGACAAGCCAGGATCTAGAAAAAGCAGCTCACAAAATAGATGGCAGTGAAAATACAGAATACTGTTGAGGTACTGTTTCCAGATGAAAATATTGAGTACTGTTGAGTTAAGTAGGGGTTGGACTAGAAGACCTCCAAGATCCCTTCCAACTCTGTTATTCTATGTTTTATGTTCTAAGTCTCCTTTATTAGATAATGAAACCCATGAAATGATGGCATTATTCAAATTTGTACTATAGTCATTTAGCGATTGCCTCATTTATGATTTGTGCAGGTCTGTAAAGTGAAGGAAAGATTAAGTCAGATTAAAAGCATAGTTGTGCTTTCGTTTAGTGACTGCTTTGCTTAACAACTGAGTTACTAGATTCAATTGTGGTCACTAAAGAGGACTACCTGAATTTGAAGTAGTATTTCCATGAAAAATATGGTACTGTAATTAATTATAAATCAATGGGAATAGGCAATGAAAAAGATTTGACATTAATTTTATATGTATATTAATAAAATATAAATATTGATTGTAACCCTCAATCCATATAGTTAAAAGATTATGCCTCTTATCAAGATAAACTATTCCTGGTAGATATTTGCAAACCAGAAAAATCAAATGCAACTTTATTTTTTCCTTTTATTTTCCCTGGATGTTTTATAATATTGCATATCATAGATTCAGGCATTACACCATTTAGACCAGGGGTGTCAAACTCGCGTCGTCATGGCAGCGTCACATGACGTATCACAACTTTCCCCCCTTTGCTAAACCAGGCGTGGGTGTGGCCAGTGCATGACGCGAGTTTGACACTCCTGATCTAGACCTATTTTAGCATTGCTATGATCACATTCATGTCATTCAATTACATCATTTTTTTTTGTTCAAATGTAATAACGAACCTCTTCATCTTTTAGCTTGTTTTGCTTTCTTCTGATGGAAAGTTTTTCTTCATTTTGCACAGATAAAATCATAGGGCTGGAAGGGGACCTTGAAGGTCTTCTAGTCCAATCCCCTGCCCAAGGCAGAGTCCTTATTCCATCCCAGACAAATGGTTACCCAATGATTTCTTGAAAAGCACCTAGATGGAGCATCTATAACTCCAGGAGATAAACTGATCCACTAACTAATTGTTTTTATTGTCAGGAAGTTTGTCCTTAGTTCCAGGTTGGATCTCCCTCTGACTAGCTTCTACATTTTGCTTCTTATCCTGTTCTCAGGTGCCTTTCGATGCCCTCTTCTCTGTGACGCCCCTTCAAGTATTGGAAGATGACTATCACATTATCTCTAAGTTTTTTCCCTTATGCTAAAGATACCTAGTTCCTTAGTTCCCCTTAGCCGTTCCAGACCCCTATAATCTTTGTTGCTCTTCTTTGCTCTCTTTCTAGAGTCTCAGCATCTTTTCTGGATTGTGATTAACAGAACTGGATGTGACATCCCAAGGGTGGCCTCACTAGTGCAGTCTAGAGTGGTACTATCACTTTTCATGATATTGATGTAATACCTTGGTTATTTTTTTTAACAGATTAAAAGAGTTGGAAGGGACCTTGCAGGTCATCTAGTCCAACCCCCTGCCCAAGCAGGAGACCCTACATCTGCCTCTACCTAGGATCAAACTCACAACCCCCTGATTGTGAGACAAGAGCTCTACCTCTAGGCCACAGCAGCATTTTTGGCACAATGCTGGCTCATACTTAAGGAATAGTCCACTAGGACACCTAGAACCCTCTCACAGATACTACTGTCGAGGCAAGTATTTTCTATTTCATACCTGTATATTTGTTTTTTCCTCTCTAGGTACAGGAACTCACTTTTCTCACCACTGAACAGCATCTTGTTGGATAGGGCTGAATGCTCAAGTCTGTCAAGATACTTCTTGAGTATATCTTAGCAACCCCACCCCCTGCCAAAACTTGCTATCATCTGCAAATTTGATGAACGCCCCTTCAATCCCCTCATCCAGGTGAAGATGTTGAGGAACACTGGGACTAAGATAGAACCCCGAGGTACTGAGATACCCCACTGCAGGCTTCCCTCTGTGTATATGTAGTTCCACTGAGGACCAAATGCCGAGTGCACTTGGTCAGCCAATTGCAAATCCATCTGGTGATGGTGGTACTGTCTATCCCACACACTGTTCTGTCTTACAAAGAAATAGGCTGTGGTCTACTTTATCAAATGCCTTACTGAATAGTCTACTATTTCCAAAGTATTTCCTTGAAGATTGACAGTGTCTAATAAAGATTAACAATGTTTAATCCTGCTAGTCTCACATTAACTGAATTTCAGGAAGTATTAAATACAACTTGCTATCAATTTACAACTTGCACTAAATCGAATATCACACTATTTGAACTCACATCAATTGTGACCTAACACAATCACTTTTTTAGGAAGGCTACTATCCAAAGTGAAAAGATTTTCATTCTGTTGCTGAGTGGTTTATCCAACAATGCTTCCAAAGGCCTCCAGATAGGATCTTCCTATTTTTCGGAGCTGGGGAAGGAGATGGAGTCTAAGTCTAACCTGAAAGTTAGACTAGAAAGCAGGAGCACAATATGTGATTTCTGCTAAGAATCCACTCTGACCTGCTGACAGCTCCATAACTTGAACTCATGCCCTTAGAGACAGAAAGTGTTAGACTGCCGGCTATCTCAGCCATTCTCCAATCAGCACCTCTGACATGTTTTCTTGGCCTCTTCTCTACCTCTTCAAATTAAATCTAGTTCCCAAGAACTCTGTTTCAAAGGCTTTCGCTTTTTCTCACTGCTACCTTGTCCTTTGTAAGGCACTCAGAGGCTATAGATTTTTTTTTCTTGCAATACAAAGTAGCATGATTACTTAAGCTAGTTCTCATGTTGAATTCTTTGCCACTTTTGTTAAAGAAAAATAAAGGGCAGGACTGATGCAGAGTTTGATGCTGTATTCATATCTGTGGGTGTGTTCAGAATATTAAAATGTGACCTGGTGACTGAAGCCCACCCCATTTGTACATGTACCACATGCACTGCAGGCATGTAAAAAAAGGTGGGACTTCAAATACCCAGTTTTCCATTAATCTGTACGCTCTGGACCCCCCTGTAATCATGTACTCACTGTTGCAATTCTGTAACAAGGACAGGAAAGTATTTTAGACCATCATTTAATATTTTTCCAGCAGAATATTGCATTCGTATGATCAGAGTCTTTCTGGCTATATAATGCTATGCAGGGAAAAAGAAATCTGCATTCTATTTCTATCTGTCCTCATTCAATAAGATGAATAGTCTTTTACCTACCCACTTCTCCCCAAAAGTAATGATAGAATATGCCTTTCTTTCCATATCTCCTTTGATCTGCCAACATCTCTGGCTTTCCATGCTTCAATTAAATCCCAGAAGAAAACCTCATTAATTTCTCTCACTGGGCTGTTTTAGATTGGGAAATGTGGGCAGCTTGAGTTATGGATGGTGATCATTAGCTGCTATACAGTATAAGCTTTGTTGAATAACCAGTTCTGGATGATTAGCAGCAACATTAACAGGATATAGAAACAGCAGCAGGTGGGAAAATCCTATCTATCTATCTATCTATCTATCTATCTATCTATCTATCTATCTATCTATCTTCTATCTTTCTGCTATCTATCATCTCCAAAGGGTGTGATGGCTCAGACCCTGAGCTGGTCAGTTGGAAAGCTGACAACCTGGGTTCAAGACCAGAGCACTACACGACGGGATAAGCTTCCTTTACTTGCCCCAGCTCCTGCCAACCTAGCAGTTCAAAAGCATGCAAATGCGAGTAGTTAAATAGGTACCACTTTTGTGGGAAGGTAACAGCATTCGACATTTAGTCATGCTGACCACACTACCATGGAAAGGGTCTTTGGACAATGCTAGCTTCCTCAGCTAAGAAATGGAGATGAACGTCACCCCTACAGTTGGATACAACCGGACAGGGGAAACCTTTACCTTTATTTATACCTATACCTATACATACACGTGTGTGTGTGTGTGTGTGTGTGTGTGTGTGTGTGTGTGTGTGTAAAGGTAATATTGTGACCAATGATTCAGTAAAAAAGAATAAATAAGGATAAATCCAGTGGAGACCAACTGTTTTGCCAATAGCAGTAATAAATGGAAGGATGTGGCCTGGAACAATTGCAGTTGTGTATGTAGTGGTAAGAATGAAACCCATTTGTTCAACAATGTAATTCCTGGAAAAATAATTTGTAGCAGAAATCAAATAGCTACAGTCCCTCAATCCCTCAGAAGAAGTGAAGAATATGGAAAAAAAATAACATTGATGGTTGCCAACCTTTAAAAAGTAATAGCACTAAAAAAAGAAGGAAAGTCACAGAGGAATAGCGTAAATAGAAACAGGGTCATAACAAATTAACAGATTAACAGAGTTGGAAGGGACCTTGTAGATCATCTAGTCCAACCCCCCGCTCAAGCAAGAGACCCTACACCGTTTCCGACAAATGGCAGTCCAATTTCTTCTTGAAAGTCTCAAGTGTTGGAGCTCTCACAAACTCCGAAGGCAAGCTGTTCCACTGGTTGATCATTCTCACTGTCAGAAAGTTTCTCCTTATTTCCAGGTTGAATCTCTCCTTGATCAGTTTCCATCCATTATCCCTTGTCTGGCCTTCTGGTGCTTTGGAAAATAGCCTGCCCCCCTCCTCTCTGTGGCAGCCCCTCAAATATTGGAACACTGTTATCATGTCTCCCCTGGTCCTTCTCTTCACTAGACTAGCTTTTTATCTGTGTTATTTTCAGGGCAAGTGAGGACTTTCATGCGCAAAACTGGGGCTTTAAATCTCTCATAGGCTTTGGGCACCATTTCATCAATTAAAAGCCCCCTTCCCCCCCCCTCAGACCAA
>QLTV01002698.1:2110229-2123102 GCA_003457575.1 Thermophis baileyi
ACCACCAAGCCATGCCCGCCTGAAGCCACGCCCACCTGATCGCCAAGCCACGCCCACAAAATAGGCCACGCCCACATAACCGGTAATAAAACAAAGAAACATATGAAGAGCGGTTGCAGGAACTGGGCATGGATAGTCTAGCAAAAAGAAGGACCAGGGGAGGCATGATAGCAGTGTTCCAATATTTGAGGGGCTGCCACAGAGAGGAGGGTGTCAAGCTATTCTCCAAAGCACCCGAAGGACAGACAAGGAATAATGGATGGAAACTGATCAAGGAGAGATTCAACCTAGAAATAATGAGGAACTTTCTGAAAGTGAGAACAATCAACCAATGGAACACCTTGCCCTCAGAAGTTGTGGGAACTTCATCACTTGAGACTTTCAAGAAGAGACTGGACTGCCATTTGTCAGAAATGGTGTAGGGTCTCCTGCTTTAGCAGGGGGTTGGACTAGATGACCTACAAGGTCCCTTCCAACTCTGTTAATCTAATCTAGAAAAAAAATTTCTTATGTTCATGCTTCTTACATCTCATGTCCCCACTATATTCCTGTCTTTAAGCTCTATGATTTTTTTCCCCTTGATGTCAGCATCAACAACTAGATGTCCTGAAAGTTTTATCTATCTATGTCATAAAACACTAAAGATCTTTAGCTGTTCCTCAGTAATATATTGAGTGAGAGATTAGACATTAAGAAAAATTTAGTTGGAAATAAATGTCAATAGTCTTACCCTATCAATGTCAGGCATACTTTCACTAAAGGTTCCTGGGTCCTTTGTTTTCTGTGATAAATGCTTTGACGTTCAACTAAATTGTTGAAGACCTGTACATAATCCAGCATTTACATTTAGTTTGATCTCTTCACAACCTTAATTTCCACTTGGCAGTTTGTGTCAATTCTTGTTTTTTCTTCCCCATATTTCTTTATCTAATTGTATATTTATCTCATCTGCATATTTATCCCAAACAATTCTTGTTTTTCCCCCCCAGAATTCTTTATCTAATTGTATATTTACCTCATCAGCAGAGTTATCCCCAATTATGCAATTAGTTTTCATACATGTAATCATTTGAACATATCATTATGTCTAATTGCACCATTACAAATGTATGAAATAAAATTGTTTTCTTTTGATTGAAAGGTATGGTGTGTGGGAAGAAAAATATAAGAGATGGGTGTATCTCTTTCTTTCAAATTATTTTGCGTTAAAAACATTCAAGTTTTTTTTAACACTAAACATTGTAGAGACACATGCTATGTTGAAAATAGCTATATGCCATACTTTAAAAGCTACAGTTATTAAAAATAATCACTGCATAGGATTGATTGAAGAGGAGCTGCTTCCATAACTGAAGATTGTCTCAGAGCCAAACAGGAAACTGTGCACTAAACATGTTTACTGTAGTCAATATAATGGTTTCACTCTAAAGTTCAACTAGCAAAGATTTGTCCCCAAAACAAAAAAGTCAGAGTTATTATAAAAAGTTTATGTTGGTGAGTTAGCAAATATTTGTCTTATGACACCATTACAGCTAGCCCTTGAGGTACAATAAGTCATTTAACAATGGTTTGAACAATGGTTTACTATAGACCTCCCCGCAAAGGCTACATTTGACCCCATTTCAAAGTGGGGTCAGCACCACTGAGGACATTCGCCATTATGACCGAATGCAGAGACACTGCAGTGTGCCCATCTACCTATTCCCCCACCCCATCCCATCCTGCCCTGCCACATCCCTTCAGGCACTGGGTCATTATTCTCATAACTCAAGGACTACCTGAGAGACACCTCATGAATAAAGGCAGGAATACACAAGCCCTTTTTACCACTGGGTAACTCCAGAATTTTTAGAGAATATTATACATATATTCACAAAATAGATGCCATCTGGGTCTATGTTTTCACACATATCCACTTTTTAGAAGACAAACAGCTTCTTACCTAACATTTCTTTCCAATATAAACTTGTATTGGTCAAATAGCAATAGCACTTACACTTATATACTGCTTCACAGTGCTTTACAGCCCTCTCTAAGCGGTTTATAGAGTCAGCATATTGTCCACAACAATCTGGGTCCTCATTTTACTGACCTCGGAAGGCTGGAAGGCTGAGTCAACCTTCCTGAGTCATAAGCAGATGTCCCATATGAACACTGGGTCTCAACCATCTAACATTCTCCTAACTTTCTAAGAATGCCTATGAAGCCCATGGGGAATTTAGACACACTCATGGAACTAAAAAGTGTACAGGAAACCAGAGCTTTTCTTGTGACGTGCCCATTTCCTCTTTACTTTTTATTCAAAATGTGTGCATGTGTGTTTCCACAGCTAAGTGGGGTTAGACAGAGACTGGTGAATGCCAAGGAGTAGCTACATGCACCATATTGATCACCACTGATTTAAAGTGTTGGGAAAATATTTTGCAGGCCATCCTGATGTGTCACATCTGCAGCCTCCAACTACAGAGAAGCTGTAGAACTCTCTCTATGACATGAAAATTACTTACACCGTGGTGGCACAGTGGTTAGAATGCAGTATTTCAGGCTAATTCTGCCCACTGCCAAGAGTTTGGTCCTGACCAGCTCAAGTTTGATTCAGCCTTCCATCCTTCTGAAGTGGGTAAGGACCCAGATTGTTGGGGAAAATGTGATGACATTTGTAAAATGCTGAGAGAGTGCTATAAAGCACTATGGAGTATATATGTCTAAGTGCTATTTCATTACTAATGCTACACATTTCCAATTTTTGAGGGTGGGGAAAGAAGAATAATCATTTAGACCTGTGGGGAAGCTCTTGAAAATAAATGAACTGGTGACCTCCCAACAGAGTCATTGGCTAATATGGTGAAGCGTGACCTCAGAGGAGCTGGATAAACGTTATTGGATAGGAGAAACCTACAGTACTTGAGTGACTTGTGACTTTCCCTGCCAACTTCTTCATTGACTTGCTTTGGGAAGTCAGCAAGGAAGGTCATGAACTGTGATCAATGTCTGCAAGACACTGCAACCGTCATAAGTGCAAACCAGTTGCCAAGTGCCCAGATCATGATCCTGTTACCATAGGGGTTTTGGGTCAGTAGTAACTACCTCTCATTCAGCACTATGATAATGGTCACTGAACAGATGGTCATTAACTGAGGACTACCTGTATTTCAAAGCTTGTAGGCCACCAAATGAGAAGGAAGGACTCACTGGAGAAGAGCCTAATGCTGGGAAAGATTGAGGGCAAAAGAAGAACGGGACAACAGAGAATGAGGTGGCAGGATGAAGTCACTGAAGCAGTAGGCGTGAGCTTAAATGGACTCCAGAGGATGGTAGAGAACAGGAAGGCCTGGAGGAACGTTGTCCATGGGGTCGCGATGGGTCGGACACAACTTTGCAACTAACAACAAGAAGGTTAAAATATTTATAGGTCTGGGGCTGCATGTTTTGGCATCACAATCTTCATACAACTTCATTTGGGGGGGTAAGCTTTGAATAATGCTTTACTTTGGTTCTAAGGTTCCCGTGCATTGTTCAGAACAAAGTACAATATAAGATTTTTTTAAAGGTTTGCTTATTTTTAATAAAGATCTTTATTAAATCTGTTTCCATATTAGTTCATCTGAGAGAAAAAAACACTTCTCAGCAAAATAGCCAATCTGCAGCAAAAAAAAGTATTGAAGTATCTTTCTATATTTGTTTACAATTCACATTTCTAATGCCACCCAACTTCCCAATGACTCTGGGTGACATACCAATTGAAAACCAAAGAAATAGAATGACATCAGCCAACTAAAAAGGAATGTCATCCCAGTGGAAGACGTAAGAACCCTTCACAAAGGAAGCCCACAATCTACCCTAGTCCAAATCTTAACAGCATTGGGATCATCTTTCCTTTTTATTTTATTTTGGTCCAAAATATTTGGAATAATGTGTCCAGTCCTGGATAATGTAATTTAGGAAATACTTGGGCAAACTGGAGAGCCAGCATGATGATAAGAGCCCTGGGAATGCAAATGTATGAGGAATGATTGAGACATTGGATATGTTGGCTTGAAGAACAAAAGACTACAGGGGGACATGATAGTTGTCTTCAAGTATCCGAAGGGCTGTCATGTAGAACAGAGGACAAGATTTTTCATTTGTTCCAAAGGCAGGTGGAAAAGCAATGTGTTCATGCTTCAAGGAAGAGGATTTCAGTTGGACTTCAAGGGGAAAAAAAAATTCTGAACTGTAAGCCACTGTTCAACAGTGGAACAGATTGCTTTGAGAGGTGATTGACTCTCCTTCACTAAAAGTGTTATACCGAGACTGCAGGGCTGTTTGTGAGGGACGCTAGAGATTTTATTTAGGAAGTTCCTCCACTGAGCAGGGGGTTGGACCAGATGAACTCCAAGGTCTCTTTAAATTCTTGTATTCATTT
Organism: Thermophis baileyi; assembly: GCA_003457575.1. NCBI lineage: Eukaryota > Metazoa > Chordata > Lepidosauria > Squamata > Dipsadidae > Thermophis > Thermophis baileyi. The sequence goes on from QLTV01002698.1 coordinate 2,114,635, forward strand.
ATTCTATTATTCTAAGTCCATTCTTTTATGTCACTTCAAAGGCAAACGCTTGTGACCAGAGCAATTTCTTTTATTTGACTGCAAACCATCAAGCATGAAGGGAGCAAAGGAGCAGATGAGAGCCACAAGTTGGAAAAATGGGAACTTTTCTTCAGCCCTTTGGAAAAATCAACATATTTGGGTTCCTACTTTCCCTGAATGTTATCCAGGTGAAAATTAAAGAAGAATTATTATTTCAATTTAAAAATCCACATCTGAACTTGTTTTTCCTTGTTCCCTGTGTATGCATGCCTATTTTCATGGATTAATATGTCTCACTTCAGGAGAGCTTTACTGGTATTTGGATGGCAAAACTTGGAACAAATTTGCTGATCCCGCTGATCCATAAATGTTGTAAAACCTCTTGTTTGGAGTGAGAGGAGATTTGAAATATAGAATTTTTGTAACCCAGGTATTTTTTGGTTGTTGCTTTAACAACTCCCCATTTGTAGGGGGAGTCAAGAAAGAACAAAAAAAGGATAAAGCCTTCAGAAACCTCTGACAACCCTTCATCAATTCCAGTTATGAATATTAACAGAACAACAGAGTTGGAAGTCTTCTAATCCAATCCCCGACTCAAGCAGAAAACCTTATACCATTTCAGACAGATAGTTGTCAAATCTCTTCTTAAAAACCTTCAGTGTTGGAGCATTCACAACTTCTGGAGGCAAGGATGTATAGGGAAAAGTCATCACACCAGCCATAAAACATTATATTGGAAAAATCAGTTGCAAAAACATCAGTTGTGAATATTCTGGATGAACCTGAAAAAAAATGAGTCAACCTTGAGCCGGTGAGATTTGAACCGCCGAACTGCAGCTAGCAGTCAGCTGAAGTAGCCTGCAGTGCTGCACTTGCTTCTTGTCCTGCCCTCAGGTGCTTTGGAGAATAGCCTGACTCCCTCTTCTTTGTGGCAGCCCCTGAGATATTGGAACACTGCTATCATGTCACCCCTATTCCTTCTTTTCATTAGACATGCCCAATTCCTGCAACTGTACTTTATATGTTTTAGCCTCCAGTCCCTTAATCATCTTTGTTGGTCTTCTCTGCACTCTTTCTGGAGTTTCAACATCTTTTTTTATATAGTGGCAAAAAAGACTTTTTGGCAAGTTACAGCTCAGGGCGTTGGGAACTCTCCTAGAAGGCCTGCTAACCAGGTCCCTGTACAAATATGGGATGAGCACTTCATAAAGTTGTACTGAGAGATTAACCAAGCAAACATTATCGAACTCTTGAGGTTTGCCATACTACAGACTTGGCCACCAGGCTCTCCCTCTGGAGCTCCCAAGCTGACTGAATCTCTTAAACTGGGAACTGCATTCTCCCTGAACTGCTCAAATGGAATTGCATCTAGTGGACAGCTCTTGTTCTTCATACATATCCCTGAAGATTAAGGGCTGGCATTAATAGTTCCAATCCATAAGAAAGGCAATGAAGGGGATCTAGCTAACCATAAACTTACCACCCTTTTGTGTGTAAGGAACCTATTCACCAGAAACTACCTGAATGGACCAAAACCAAAGGCCTGCTCAGAGAACAGCAGGGAGGGGTTCAAATGAGGCACTCAACGGTAGACTATGTCCTTATGTTAACATCAACTGATTAAGAAGCATATCCTGAAACTGAAGTCTCTACTCAAAGTAGCTTTTCTGGATTTTAAAGCAATATTTGATTCCATATCTCAGACATTATTATAGAGAAGCTTCAAGAGCCTCTAAGTCAGTGATGGCGAACCTTTTTTTCCTCGGGTGCCGAAAGCGTGTGTGTGTGCGCTATCGTGCGTGCTAGAGTGCCCACACCCATAATTCAATGCCTGGGGAGGGCAAAAACAGCCTCCCCCACCCCCCAGAGGCCCTCCGGAGGCCCGAAACAGCCCGTTTCCCGACTTCTGGTGGGCCCTGTAGGCCTGTTTTTCGCCCTCCCCAGACTCCAGAGGCTTCCCTGGAGCCTGGGGAGGGCGAAAGCTCCCTCCCCGCCCCCCAGAGGCCCTCCAGAGGCCGAAAACGCTCTCCCAGAGCCTCTGCGCAAGCCAAAAATCAGCTGGCTGGTGTGCACATGCACGCTGGAGCTGAGCTAGGGCAACGGCTTGCATGCCGGCAGATATGGCTCCGCATGCCACCTGTGGCACATGTGCCATTGGTTCGCCATCACTGCTCTAAGTTGTGGAAATTATTTATTTTAGGCCCAATGTGTTCCCATTAGTAGTTTTACATGGCAAGCATGCCAATATCCCTGTACCCCAGAGTACTGTACATACCTTTAAGGCTCCAGAAAAATCAAAACAATTCCTCACGTCTTCCTTTACTGTAACTTCTACAGGGATCATCAAAACATTTCCCCTTTTACTGTGAAATGCTGGAGAGAATGGTTTCTATACCCATTCCCTCCTTTCAGATTTCAGACTTAAATCATGGCATCACCCACATGATAGCTAAATTTATCAATGTAGCAATTAGAACTAGGCAACAGATAACTTCAGACTCAACCTGATCACTCAATGCCCTTGGAATTCAATTATTTTCTTTTTTTCTTCTCCCTCTCCCTTCTTCTTCTCCCTCCTCCTCCTCTTATACTGTATAACCCTAAATTATAATTGCAATAAATAACTAAGTAGGTCTTAAGTAAACATCATCAATTATGCTCAAAGTATCCCAGGTAGAACGTTATTATTTTAGTATACACTTCTGCATTTTATTTCCACATTTTAATTATTTAAATGCTTTGATATATTAGTATTTTAATACTTTATTAGACTGTCATACAGCGCTATAGCTTTTGACTTATTTCACAGTTACACATTTCTTGAAATATTTGTTACCTTGCATATTTGAAATATTTGACACATGATCAGGTATTCCAGTTCTTAGCCAGTTTTACTTTTCCATTCATTTATGTAAATTGTTCAACTACCATTATTTTACTACCAGTTCCTCCTGTAATAGGGTTACTAAATTGTACCTACATCTGGTCATTGACCATAATAAGATTTCATTGTTTTGAAACATAGAACATGAAAAAAAAATTTTTTAGATATTTTTGGTTGTTTTAACAATTCACATTGGTAGAAGGAGCCAAGGATTTGCTAGTTCCTTATACTCTAATACAGTGTTTCTCAATCTTAGCAACTTTAAGATGTCTGGACATCAACTCTTAGAATTACCCAGGCAGCATGCTGGCTGGGGAAATCTGGAAGTTGAAGTCCAGGCATGATAAAGTTGCTAAGGTTGAACAATACTGTTCCAATGAATTCAGAAATTCCTTAGAAATCTCTCACTAGCATGCATCAGAATTCACTAGACTTCTGATTTATAGTATCTACATATATTTGCACAGCTTTATTTTACTTTCTTGCATTAGCACTGATATCAAACATTGATCTGTTTGAGTTCTGTTTTTACTGTTCTTCACATGTAGTTAATTAAACCTGACTCTGCTTAACACTCTGGACTGTGTTAACAAGGTTTGTGTGCAGCTATTCGTGCAATGCCATTAGGGAGGCTGTATTTTATAGATTTCACTTTTATTACATGCACCACTAATGAAGGCATAATGTGATTATGATGGACCAAGTCCAAGAAAAATTGTCATCAATTGGGTTTGGCATGAAATAATAAATTGCTTTTGGACTGAATGTTAGGTTTGGGAAATAAAAGGAGTGCCCTGTTTAAACACCCAACTAATGTCTGATTAGAAGTGGAACAAGGAAATGAGATTTAACAAGAAGGAATCAATTTGTTACAGAAACAAACATAACAGTTAGGTGGAAGCCGGGGCTGAAACTACAAGGGCCATATATGTCAAAGAAATAGGGGTTTTTTTCCCCTACTTTCTTGGAAATAGTTTAAGAAAGCCACCATGTGGTAGTAGCTGGACTAGGGTGGAGAGGTGCAGTCCATGGAAATTCCCTGGTAATTTTGAGATTTTCTCTTGCATAGCAGTGTCCAGAGAGGAGGGTTCACAAAGGGCAAGTGATAGGTTTATGTTATTCAATGTATATGGTCAACTTATTATACCAATTGTGGGCAGCTAATAGGAATTAAAAGTACAGCATTACAAGAAAAATAAATAAAGACCCAACTGGTGGTTGAGACAAGCTATTAATCAACGTAACCACTTTGTAGGCTCTAACTGAACACACTGACCCCCACATCCAGGAACAATCTACTCTGTGTTTTATGTTTTAAATAAAACATTTTAAATAAAATGTTTATTTAAAACATTTATATAGCTATTCCTTTTATTTTGAATTCTAAGCAGCTCCCAATCTACAATTAAAACATCAATAAAAAGTAGCAATACACACACAAACACACACCGTAAAGATTAAAGTTAAGTTGGCACCAAAGTTAAGCTTCTAACATCCTTTCGCCCATTTTGCTCAATACCAGCACTTGGGGGAAAACCAGGTTATCAGTGCTCTTTGGAAAGCTAGGAGGATAGAGGCCTGTCAAACTTCAAGGGGTAGAGTGTTCCACAGGGGAAAGCAAATGTGAGATTTCATTAGCTTTTTTTGCTGTTTGACGACCAAGATTTGTTTTCTTCAAAATCACTGAAAGGGTGATCATAGCAATGGCAAATGGTAAGGGTGATAATGAGTCACCCTGGAAGAAGCCTCTCCTAATGCTGACAAGACCATATTTTACATTTCCAACCAACAATTCTATCTTTCATTGTGTCATTATTATTTCTATAAACATTCTAATGTTTTTACTGACGCCAGTTGTTTCCAAACATTTAATGTTCCAATTGCGTGGTAATGAATCAAATGCCTTTTTATAATCAATCCAGACCATATGTAGATTTTTTGTTTGTTTTGCAATTCTCCAAAACCATTATCTTTTCTTCTTATTATTATTTTTATTTTTATTGTATAAAATACAAAAAAAGGAAAGAAAATAGGAAATTAAGGGAAGGGAACGGGAACGGGAAAGTGGGATATGAAATACAAGGGGGAAGAGAAAAAGAAAGAAAATGGGGCATTGACTTCCAATTCTTCCTAGCACAGTAAATTATCTTTTCTATCCCTGCTTTTCTTTTTATTTCCTTTCTCTTCTATTGGGAGGATGTTGTTTTCTTCTAAATATTTTTGGATGTTGTCCACTATGATTCCTATGAATAATTTAAACATTGTAGGCAAGCATGTTATTGGCCTATAGTTTCCTGGTGTTGTCCCTATAGCTGGAACTTTTTGAATCATATGTGTTTTGCCAATTATTAACCAGTTGCTGATGTCTCCTTTATGCAATATTTGATTAAGCTGTTTAGCTATAATTGGATATAAATTAGTCAGATTTTTGAGCCAAAAGACATGAATTGATCCTTTCCAGGAGATGTCAGTTTTTAATCCTTTTCACTTGATTTGTAACCACTTTTGCTATTATTATTACAATCTTCCATTTGATTTGTATGAATTTCATCTTCAGATTCTTTTATTCATGTAACATTTTTATTATAGTTTTTTTGAGTCCCCATAGCACTTTCTAAAAGTGGTTTGTTTCCTTTTTGTTTGTTTCCCTTTGTTTGGTTTTCCAATTTCTATTGCCGTTTATACTTTGGTAGAATTTCCTCTGGTTTGATTGCAATAGCTGATTTTGCTTAAATTGGATGATTCGTGTTTATGTGTTCAATTCTCCTAGCTATTCACTGGCATTTGTTGCTTTATGATTTTCAAAGCTTCTTCCGTTTTTTGTGGTGCTAAGCCAATATTTTCTCATTAGGCTTGTCTGGATCCTTACATTCTTCCATTTTTCCTCTTTCATGTTCTTTAAATTACTCACACCTGATCTTAGTTTCTTTATCTTGTCTTCCAGTTTGATCTTCCACTTTGGGAAGTATGATTTTGCTTTTTGGTTTTTAACATTAGTATCCAGTTCTTCAGTAACCACCACTGTTGTTCTGTAGGCAAGATGATTGGCCTGCTCAATGTATGTGACTTTAATCCTTGCAAGCACCTTATTCATATCCTTCATCATAGTTGCCAGGTCCTTTGGAGACACTACTTTCAAAGCTGAGAGTTTTTGTCTTTCTACTGGTAATTTTGCATATGCTATAATTTTCGCTGAATTGTTCTTGTCAGAAGGGAGATTCAATTCATAGGCTGTTTCAGTGATGGCTGTACCAGTTTTGTTATCGTTGCTTCTACATTATTGTTTGTGTAGTTTATACTGATTCCATTTTTTATATTTCCAATTATTATTTGAGTTTCTTCTATTGTTCTACTCTTGTTTTGGAGTCTTCCAATGGATATTTATTATTATAAACAAGACACTAAGGAGAAACATGCATGAACTTTGTTGTCACATGTTTCAGATAAGCATAGCTTCTCATGTGTAAAATAGTGGTTAGGAGAAGGATATTCTACCAATTTAAAATGTATGATTGAAGGAACTGTATGTGTCTTATTTGTTGCATACACTCACACACAAACACACATACATGCATATATGAATCTGGACTGTTTTGAACTGAATGCCTGGTTCTGGAAATAAATCCCTATTCTAGAAGCTCTTTAAAGAGCAACTGAGGGCAGACTCTTGGAGAGGTCAGCAATTTTTTCTGCAGACATTTCAACTTCCTATGAAATCTCACTCTTTACAACTACCTATAATGTAATTACCTATCTTTCCCTGCTTCCTATGACATAACTACCTATCTTTCCCTGCTTCTACAGCAGGGATAAGAGTTACCCTGTAGTAAGATGGGTGGCCAATAAATTTGATGAATAAATGAATAAATCACAGCCGGAGGCTATGGGCCAGGGGTGAGTTCCTCCCAGTTCGAACCGGTAGTGGCCCACTGGTGATGTCACAATGATGTCACAATGATCCGTGGGGGCAGCCATCTTTTTTTTTATTTTTTATTTTTGAATTTTTTTTTCCTTCTGAGCATGCGCAGAAGCCGACTTCTGGCACTGTGCATGCGGCCGCCATCTTTTTTTGGGCTTTTTTTTGGTTTTGTTACTGCACATGTGCACGCGCGCCCACAAGGTGCGCCTATGCGGCGCGGGAGGGAGCAAACCGGCAGCGAGGTAAGTTGGAACCCACCCCTGCTATGGGCATGTAAATAAATAGAAAAATTGCATAATGTAAGATTGGGTGGGAAACCAAATTCCTACTTCTCTCTTATATTTGGGTTCTCTTTCTAGTTTAGCATTTCTGATTTTCCTTTGATGGAATTTAGAAAGCCCAGAGGGAAAAAAGTTTTCTTGAAGAAGAAGAAGATCATGAGGGAAAATGGCAGGTTGTTCTGATTTTGGAAAGCTCTGGATTTGATGGTTGGTTGGTTGGTTGGTTGGTTGGTTGGTTCCATCTCACTATCAAGCAAATTTAGGCAGCTTATAATGCTGTAAATAACAGTATAAAACCCTTAGTTAGCCAAAGTCTATGGTTTCTCAAATTGGATTCCAGGGAACAGGAAAGAATGGGAACAGGTAAAAGGGAAGAGGAAGACAGCTGAGGTGATAATGCTGGACCACCTTTAGCTATGGTGGCACAGTATAGAGTGCAGTACTGAAGGCTACTTCTGCTGACTGCTGGTTGCAGTTAGGCGGTTCAAATCTCACCGGCTCAAGGTTGACTCAGCCTTCCATCCTTCCGAGGTGGGTAAAATGAGGACTCAGATTGTTGGGGGCAATATGCTGACTCTGTGAACCGCTTAGAGAGGGCTGTAAAGCACTGTGAGGCGGTATATAAGTGCTATTGCTATTGCTATGGAAATTGGATGATAAGGGGCAACTATGTCAAGTATGTCAAGTAAATCACAACCAAAAGTTGCTTTATGAGATCATTGTGGGGAAAAATGGAGGAAGGAGTGTTCTGTACATCTGTTTAATTGCTGCAAAGAAACAAACCTGTCAATCAAGCTGTGATTTATTCCATATTTTATTTCATTTTGCACAATTTGTAAGTCATCCCAGTCATAAGGTTCAATAAGATTTGTTAGATAGTGGGTAGAGATGACAGGAGACAGACTTCCCAAGCAGCTCTTTATTTCAGCTCTTGTATCAGCAACCAGCAAAAAGCAGTCTGACAGCTTGCCCTTTTATAGGGAGCTGTCAGATAGACCAGCCAATAGCGTTTGAGCTTTTTCCCGCTCAAACGCTGGACCTGGTTGGAACCATGCAACACAGTTGAAACAGTTAGGACATAACACCCCTCCCCTCCTGGATGGAGCAGTCCAGCATACGTAATCACGCAGGTAGGCGGGGCGTATTTCAGCTCTTGTATCAGCAACCAGCAAAAAGCAGTCTGACAGCTTGCCCTTTTATAGGGAGCTGTCAGATAGACCAGCCAATAGCGTTTGAGCTTTTTCCCGCTCAAACGCTGGACCTGGTTGGAACCATGCAACACAGTTGAAACAGTTAGGACATAACACCCCTCCCCTCCTGGATGGAGCAGTCCAGCATACGTAATCACGCAGGTAGGCGGGGC
>QLTV01002698.1:2126759-2146622 GCA_003457575.1 Thermophis baileyi
CTTCCAGGAAGCAGTCGAATCGCCGCATGTAGGAGTCCCATTTCTCCCGGGTCGGGTCGAAAGGCGCCGGCGGGTGGAAGGTGGACATAGCGGCAGAAGGAGGCAGGAAGATATCTGCCTGGCTGGTTGAAGGTGCTGAAGAAGCTAGTCACAGTTCTCCTGGCCCAAGCCCTCGTCGCCACTGTTAGATAGTGGGTAGAGATGACAGGAGACAGACTTCCCAAGCAGCTCTTTATTTCAGCTCTTGTATCAGCAACCAGCAAAAAGCAGTCTGACAGCTTGCCCTTTTATAGGGAGCTGTCAGATAGACCAGCCAATAGCGTTTGAGCTTTTTCCCGCTCAAACGCTGGACCTGGTTGGAACCATGCAACACAGTTGAAACAGTTAGGACATAACAAGATTCATATATCTCAAAATCATTATAAGAACTTAAAAATAGATAAACCCAACTGGTAACATGTAGGAACAGCAATCCCAATAAATTAAATACTGGAAGCCCGGTAAAATAAAATCAAATTTGATTCCATTCTGTATGTTAACGGACAGGGGCCTAGCTTACTTTGAGAGCGAGGGTTAGATTTAGATCAAATTTCTATTCTATCTGTACTGTTTGAGTCATTTTAGAAAGTCATTGCAAAGTAATTATAGTTAAAGTGTTGCACAAGGAGTAGCGAGATCAAGCTAAAGTTAATTCTCAAAGAAGTTCATTGGGTGATTATCAACCATTCTCTCTCAGCCCAACATACCTCACAGAACTGATGTTGTGGGAAAAACATGAGTAGGGAGCATTATGAATGCATTATATATACATAATTTTCCTCACCTTTTTCTCAGCCTATACTTAAGACCTATACTCACTGACCAAGCCTTTGGTCAAGATCTTTGTTGTTCTCCCCATATTATTATTAGTACGGTAGTAATAGCAGTAGCAATCCTCATTTACCAACCATTTGTTCAGCAACCAGTTATGATGGCACTAAACAAGGTCCTCATAGTTGTGGTTGTCATAGCAACCCCATGGTCACATGATCACAATTCAGACCCTTGGCAACTGGCTCACAATTATAATAGCCACAACATCCCATGGTCATGCAATTGCCATTTGCAACCTTCAGTGCTAACTTCCAACAAGCAAGGTCAATGGGGAAGCCAGCCAGAGTTGCAAATGGCAATCATGTGATTTATGCAAATGAAAATCATGTGATTAACAACTGTGCGGGATTTGCTTAAGGAAAGCAACTGGAACTGCTGCAATTGCCTTTGTAAGTCAACATGGTCACATAATGTGCTTTATGACCGGCTTGGTTAGGGGAGTTGCCCGTTGCAATTATTGCAGTTCAGCAAGACAAACCAATTATACTGGTTTGCTGCACAGTCAGCCAGATAATTAGACTGGATTTGGCATTTTAATTATTACTATTATTGTATACACAAAAATATGACTTCACAGCTGCCAGATCTGTAGCTGATGTTGGTGTTCATATGCACTGAGTTATTTCCAAACACCTAGGATATTGTAATGTATCAGCATAGTATATGTGCAGATCCATGCAGTTTGGCCTATATAACTGACAGATGGAAATTTTGTGAATGCACAGATTTTCCAAGTGCCATCCAAGATTTTTTGGTATGATACCTAGTGTGCTAATATCACTGACCTCCTATTACTGTATTTCCTTGTTTTAGTTGTGGCCACCTAGAGTCATTCGGAGCTAGGTGGGAAATAAATTAAATGATAGATAGATAGATAGATAGATAGATAGATAGATAGATAGATAGATAGATAGATAGATAGATAGATAGATAGATAGATAGATAGATGATAGATAGATGATAGATAGATAGACAGACAGACAGACAGAGACAGACAAAGAAAGTCCACAAATAATGCCAAGAAACTGTTGTTATTGTGACAGAGAATGAGCCAAATACCCAGAAACCCTCACACTGTACTTTGAGAACTTCTGATTTAGTCCAACCCCCTACCCATTGTAGGACTGCACCAGGGGTGGGTTCTAACTTACCTCGCTGCCAGTTCGCTTCCTCCCGCGCCGCGTGGCTGCGTGCGCATTGCATGCGGCCGCACATGCGCAGTGCCAAAAACTCAGCTTCTGCGCATGCGCAGAAGCAAAACAAGCAAAAAATAGCAAAAAAAAAGCTAAAAACGAAATGGTGGTGCATGCGCAGTGCCAGAAATTCGGCTTCTGCACATGCGCAGAAGCAAAAAATTAAAAAAAAGACTTCAAAAAAATATATGGCGGCGTCCATGGACCGGCACCGACAGAACCGGATCCATGACGTCACCACCGGTTTACTACCGGTTCTATAGAACCGGTGCAAACCGGGAGCAACCCACCTCTGAGCTGCACTGACAAATGGCCATCTGGAAAATAATGGTAACTTACTGAGAGTAATCAGCTTCAGAAAATTGAGTCCATCATCCGTCAAGGCAAAGTGTTGAACAACTTTTACAGTTAGGATTTTTTTTTCTTCATGTCCAAATGAAATTCAAAATATTAGGAGGGTACCAGATTGGACCAACATAACTGGGGGTGGGGGCAGCAGATCAGGGAAGGTAACCTGGTTAATATAATCCAGTTTCCACTTCTTATGCACTTTAAATTGATGCAAAGAAAGGACCATCAGAGTAGCAGGGAGCTAAATGAAAGTCTAAGTAATGCTTTCTCCAATACACTATTTCTTCTGAGTTTTGTTTTTAAATTTTTAAAAGCCATTAACTATGATACACTACTAAATACATTGGTAAATTATATTTTGCAGCACCCTGGCTTATTAAGTTAAGCAGGTTGCTGACAATTTCATCCATTAAGTAGTCTATTAGTTGTCATAGAAACATACCTCTTTGTCAAATGTATATACACATTGTCCTCATAATTGGGTCAAAAAATATCAAGTACTATGCTGTTCTAACTCCAGATATGAGTTAACTGACCCATCCAATCAACTCCAGAGGGAGTTAGTTATAGCCCCAGATACAACTGTGTTTGAGTCTAATTTTTTTTTTTCCTGGTCAAGTAACTCTCCCTGTGTTTGTGTAAGCTACATTTCAAAGGGCTGCTCCTTCTAACATGAATGATTGGCATGAAATCCTAGGGAAACCTCATGATTTCTCCCACATTTTTTTTTTAAGGCAAGAAGTGGTGATGGTAGTGAGTCAGCAAAAGTTAAAACCTAGCCATCATCCAGCCAACTAAATTATCCTAGGAATTGCAATGCCACAACTGACCTGGGGAGAGGATCACTTGTTCTGTGATGACGTGCCAACAAAGCTTGTAATAATGCCTTGGTACTGCTGCTTAACAAGATCCAGAAGAAATTGCCTGGGGACTCTGAAAATAGGTCTTTGATTCACAGATCATTATTTATTTACCTTGCAGTTCTTTACAGGTGTTGTATATTTTAGTGAGTTTGGGGTGCTATTATGCATAACATTTTTTATCTCTTTGTTAGCTGCTCAGAGTCGGCATAGAAAGAGAGCCATGTAGATCAAAATAAATAAGCAAACAAATTACAAGAAATGCTACTTCTCATATTCTACTTATAAACCCTTGTGCAAGCTTGTCCTTTCGGTCCATATTGCAGTTAAAGCTGTTGTGCCATTGGAGGAGATTCCGTGAGCATTGGCCAATAGCTTAATTCACACAACAGATAAAGATGTTTGCACAGCATACAAAACATTTTTACTGCATTAATGTTAACTTAGGGCGTTGCTTTCTTTTTCTCGGTCGGTCTGCTTTGTCGGTTTATTATTCAATGCAATAAGCCAATTCGGAAAATGGTTGCATCAGGAGCAAGAGACATACATCGTATGAACCAAGCCAGTAGCTTCAGAAACTTAGAACTACGTCGCCTTAGAACCGATCTAAATGTAGTTCATAAAATTATCTGCCACAATGTCCTACCTGTCAATGACTACTTCAGCTTCAACCACAACAATACACGAGCACACAATAGATACAAACTTAATGTAAACCGCTCCAAACTCGACTGCAGAAAATACAACTTCAGCAACAGAGTGATCAATGCCTGGAATGCACTACCTGACTCTGTGGTTTCTTCCCCAAACCCAAAAAACTTTAACCTTAGACTGTCTACTGTCGACCTCACCCCATTCCTAAGAGGTCTGTAAGGGGCGTGCATAAGCGCACCAGCGTGCCTACCGTCCCTGTCCTACTGTCCTATTGTCCTCATCTATCTGTATTCACTTTGATTATGTTTATGTTTATACCTATACCTGCTATCTTGTACGTTTGACAAACAAATAAAATAAAAATAAAATAATAAATAAAATAATAAATAAATAAATAAATAAATGATTCAAACCCCAGATTCAAAATTCAGCCTTCTTCATGCTGTGCTCCACAAGCTTATTCTTTTCATCAGCAACTCTTTCTCAAAACAATCCATTGCCAGAACATAGCTTATTCTCTCCTTTCGCTGATAATTGGATATAGAGGATCAGCAGAAGTTATCAATAAAAAGGTGCTTTTTTTTTTCAAAAGGCAACTGGACTTTCTTTGCTTTTCATCAGTTCTGATGAAGCTTCTTAGATGAGAAGTGAAATGTCTTCAACGAGAAACAAAGGAAGTCCAGTTGCCTTTTGAAAAAAAGCAACTTTGGGACAAGTGTGACCTGGATGACTGAGACGCTCTATAGACCTTTATCAGTGATTGAGCAGAAGGAAGTAAAAGAACTCCATAAATTGGTAAAATGAACTGAAATCATTTTCTTTCAAGGAACCAAGGATGGGTAAATAGAGAACTTAGAGGAAAACCACATTCATCATCATGGAGATAAGATACAAGTGTTGCTAAGATAATCCAATTGGCTACTTCAAAAAGTCTTGTATATTTTATATATGTATTATTTTATTGACTATTGTATGCCACCCCAGAGTCACCTCTCATGAGTTGGGCAGCTATATAAATCAATAAAATGATTAGTAAATATCATTTTTTGAAGTTTCTAGTGCAAACAAATCTGTCCACCTAAATTGACATTAATGTGAAAATCAAGATATTTGTCTACAATGTTTTGCACTTTTTAAATGTTGCAAGGTGGCATAAAAGCAATAAACCTCTTTTTTTAAATTGGAAGAAATTATCTTGATGAGGTTACTTGACTTTCAATGCTTTTTTTTTTTTTTGACATTGCTGTACTGCACAAGGATGATGCATGTTTGCCAACCAATGTTTATAGCTTTTTCAGCCAGGATATGAATCATCTGCCAGCATTAGGCTTCCCTTGAATCCTTCCTTGTATAATTAAAGCAGTTGATATTTCTTGTTGAGTACCATATGTTCTAAATATTCCAATTTCCCTTTCTTGATTGTATTCACAATTCCCATATCATTACCCATTCTTTACAAGAGAATCTCGTTTTGTATTTGTTCAACACATGATGTTTCAAGTAACCTTAAAAGTAATGTTATATATACACATTTCCTTGTGTATAAAATACATGACCATATGTTAAATAAATAAATAAATAAACTTATACAACAGAGAACATTTCTATAAAGGAAGGTCTGTAATGGTACCACAGAGTTGAATGTAACCTTTTTAAAAAAGAAAAAAAAGAAAATTAAAGAGACCATACAAAACAAAAATGAGAACCAGAAAAACATACACATTATATAAAATTGAACATGACTTTTCAAAATAAAATTAGATTAACAGAATAACAGAGCTGGAAGGGACCTTGGAGGTCTTCTAGTCCAGCCCCCTGCTCAAGCAGGAGACCCTATACCATTCCAGACAAGTGGCTCTCCAGTCTCTTCTTAAAATCCTCCAGTGATGGAGCAGAACACAACATCTAAAGGCAAGCTGTTCCACTGGTTAATTGTCCTCACTGTAAGGAAGTTTCTCCTTAGTTCTAGGTTGGTTCTCTCCTTGATTCATTTCCATCCATTGTTTCTTGTCTTGCCTTCAAGTGCTTTGGAGAATAGGTTGACCGCCCCCACTCTTCTTTGTGGCAGCCCCTCAAATATTGGAACACAGATATCATGACACCCCTAACCCTTCTTTTTGCTAGACCAGACATACCCAATTCCTGCAACCATTCATATGTTTTAGCCTCCAGCTCCTTAATCATCTTTGTTGATCTTTTCTGCATTCTTTCCAATGTGTCTACATCTTTTATTTTTAAGATCAAACTGGATGCAATGTTCCAAGTGTGATTTTAACTAAGGCTTTATAAAGCAGTACTAATGCTTCATGTTATCTTGATTCTATCCCTCTGTTAATGCAACATAGGATTAATATTATATGTACCCTTAACTGTTATTGTAATAACATGTATCATAAAAATAATGAATCAGAATAAACAATAGCAGTTTTATCAAATTTAAAACTCTACCCTTATTACAACAAAACAGAGAGTATTTAATATTTTAAAATCTTATTAAGAGAAATCCAAATTTTGGATGAGGAAGTAATTTATGTGCGCCAATTACAATCTATAAATTCTTTTTAAATTAAATGTTGTATTAGATTTGTGTTTCAAAAATGAAGCTATTTTTCATTTTGGTGCATACTCCCACACCTTGATCCGGTATTCTTCTAAAGAAAGAATTATGTATTTTTATTGATTTATTTATTATTAAATTTATATTGCCGCCTATTCGCCCATGGCGACTGAAGGCAGCTTACAGAATATAAAAACAATATTTAAAAACAATAAAACTAATTAAAAATCAAATAAATTAATATAGTAATAAAATCATAATAAAATCACTCCCCACCCCTACCCCCCATCCCGGCGACAGCAGATCACACGAGCCATTTAATGGGCTCCATCCCCAGGCCCGCTGGCAGAACCAGGTCTTCAGCACCTTCCGGAAGAGTGTTAGAGTGGGGGCCGTTCTAATCTCTGGGGGAATGATGTTCCAGAGAGAGGGGGCTACCATGGAGAAGGCCCTTCCTCTGGGTCCCACCAGGTGTATCTCCCTTGGGGATGGGACCCACAACATTCCTTTCCTCCCTGCTCTGATGGGTTATGATCGGGTAATCTGGCAAGAGACGGTCCCGCAGATAGCCTGGTCCCAAGCCATGAAGGGCTTTGAAGGTGACAACCAGCACCTTGACTTGCATCCGGAAGCAAATCGGCAACCAATGCATCTCCCGCAGGAGAGGTGATACATGTGTACACCAGAGTCTGCACAAAACCGTGCGGGCTGCTGCATTTTGCACCAACTGGAGCTTCCGGATGCTCTTCAAGAGCAGCCCCATGTAGAGCGCGTTGCAATAGTCAAGACGGGAAGTGACTAGGGCATGAGTGACAGTGAGTAGGGATTGTTGGTCCAGGAAAGGGTGTAACTGGTGCACAACCCGCAGTTGTGCAAAGGCCCTCCTGGCCATGACTGCTATCTGCTCTTTGAGCAGGAGTCGTGAGTCCAGGAGAACCCCCAGATTACGCACAGAGTCTGACCCAACGAACCCCAAACCCAGAGCCACTCGGTCTTGCCAGGGTTTAGTTTCAACCCGTATGATTTTCAGTCAGAGATATATATTTCTGGAAGCTGCTATTATATAAAAGGTCAACTGGGTATACTTTAAAAGGATAAAGTATTTGGTGATGTTTAGCAGAAAAACAGCTGACAGGAATGAGACATTAACTAATTTTGTTATATTCTATAATTGATTTTTTAAAAAGGTAAAGAAGTCCCTACGGATTTTACTCCGCTAGTCATTGCCGACTATAGGGGGCGGTGCTCATCTCTGTTTCAAGGCCATTGAGTCTGTGCTGTCCAAAGACATTTCCATGCTCATGTGTCTAGCATGATGTCACAGAGCACTGTTACCTTCCCAGCGAAGTGGCACCAATTTATCTACTTGCATTTGCATGCTTTTGAACTGCTATTTTGGCATGAGGGGAGCTCACCCTATTGTGTGGCGCTCAGGTCTCGAACATGAGCTGCCGGCTTTCCAACCAACAAGCCCAGCATCTCAACCACTGAGCCACCATGTTGCCCACTCTGTAATTAATCATCTTCCAAAATTATTGAGCTTCATAAAATTTCCAACAAAGGTGGAAAATATCTTGCTTTAATATTGTGTTTCCAGCATAACTTAGGTGTGAAAGTCAACTGGGTATTCTTGAGGTAGTTACTGTCTCTTAGATACAGAAAAAAAAAAAAGCCAATGGCAAAACAGCTGAAAAAACTCTATCGACTTCTCCATGTAGTTGCCTGGAATCAAGACTGACTTGAAGGCACAATCTCCCATCCCCCACCTGAAAGAAACCCTGGAGTAACATACAGTTTTTTAAAAAATAAACTTGTACCAGTTTTCTGTGAGTATAATAGTCACATAAACTCAGCTGTTTTCTTTCATTGACATTCTCAGCGTATCAGGCCAGAAGGCAATTCCCTGCTCGGTAGATTAATCCACACTGAAGTATTTCTGACAGTTGACAGTTCAGCCTTTGCTCAAATATATTTAATGAAGGATAGTCACTACCTCTTTGATCATTGTTCCTCTGCAGAGCATTTAGAATTAGGTAGTTTCCCTAATATACAACTGTGACTTTTTTTAATATTCAAGCATGTCATCCCAACATATCACCTCAAGTCCATCAGATTAGTGCTCTCTCCATTGGTTTTAATCTCCAAACTCATATTTATTTTCACTGTCCTTCTCTGAAACTACTTTTTTTTTTAAATTTCTCTTAAAATGTATTGCCCAGATTTGGGAATTGTAGACAAGGTGGAGTATGAACAATGCTGAATATAGTGGGACTGTTTTTCATGTGATAAAACTAAAATTTTACATATTGCTAGTTCATATTAACTTTGTGAGCAACTAAATGTCCACGATCCTTTACACACGTACTATGACCAATTTTGTATCCTTTAAGTTCAATCCTAGGTGGAGGCAGATATTTCTCTCTCTGGACACAATGAGAATATATCTGCTGAATATAACTCCGCATTGGCGACAGGAAGGGCATCTGGCCTGTAAACACTCGGCTCCATTCAGTTGCCCTGACTCCACCCCACAACAGATTATGGGGTCATTAAAAGAAGATGATGATCCTATGCATATATACTTCTGACATCTGTAAGGGGGAATCAAGGGAATGGAAATTATCAAACCGGTATTGTGCCATAATCTCTGCATTTTTATCCATATGTTAGTGATGCCACATGCACATATTAAAATTTATGTCATGACAGAACAATGTTTCTTTTAGATCCTGCAGACTCCTGATAATGCAGTAATACAGAAGAGATACATTACCATTTTCCTCCTCATGCAGTGATACTAAGGTAAGAAAAAAGAATTCCCCCAAAGGGTAATTTTATATTTGTTGGTCTCCTCTTCAACAATGCTGCTTCCTGGACTGTCTCTATGACCTGCAAGGTTAGAGACTCACTGGGGAAACCTTTGGAAAAAGGCTCTCCATCATTTACATGTTTAAAATGAACATTGAGGATGTATTCATCACTGTGTAAATGTCATAGAATAAATGCAACTCACTTCAGTGGAAAAAGATTAATGTTACTCAGGCATTTCACAAAGTTCTTTAGGAATACACATGTACATGTACATGTATATGTCCATATACATATACATGCAATTTACTCCAATAAGAATTTGTAACCAAATTCAGGTAAGAAGGTCAGCATCATCAAAATGGTAGACATCACCGGTTGGTTGAAGCTCCTTTTTTAGCACATGTTGCACACATATCAAAAAAAGTAGGACTTCAGTCACACAAGTCACTTCCTCCATTTTGATGCTGTCCCTTCTCTGGGCAACCCTACACTAAGTTTCAAGAGAAGCTTATTAGGTCCTGATCTAGATCTCTGCTTAGTGTTTATTTTAGATACCTATCCATCTTTTTTTTTTTTTTTTTAAATGCTAGTTGCAAGAAATTTGCCTGTTCTGATGCCTTCACATTATGGATAATCTACACCGGAAAGCCTGATTGAATCTGACTTCGGCTTAAGTTATTTTTTTAACAATTGATCTGTCTAGTTTGTAATGAATTTACAAACATTATCATGCTACTATAATTGAAATGAATTGTTTGCCTTAATCACAATGTTATAATTTGAAATGAATTGATACATGACCATTCATTGCAGTCATGTTTGATGTGTGCTTGGCATACGGGCCAGCTGTTGAAGAGAGTAACACAATAAGCAGTTCATTAAAAGCAATTTCCAATTATTCCATTAACAACTAGTTCTAGCAAACTGCAGAGCAACAGGTTGTTTTCTCCAACATTACCAAGCTACGGGGTCTGAGGAAGCCACTTATAGACTGAATACTCATAGAGATTGGAAAAGGCACCACATCTGGGGTCTGGTAGAACAAAGCATTATCAGAACTCTGGAAACTCACAATAGATTCTTTATCAAACTACTTTAAAGTACTATCCACTAGTTCTTGATTTAGAAGAAGATTACACTTGTATAATTTTTTTTGCTGCCCCATTATCACTATCTTGGTACAGACAAGATGCCAGGAAATTGTGCTGTGCTTATTAATAATGTACAAAGCAAGTTAAGGACAAGGACTGTTCAATTACTGAAGCTTTGTTTCCCTGTCTTCACAGCAAATATCATAAAAACATAAACAGTGCCCTGCTGGATCAGACCTCTGCTCTATCTTGTCCAGTACAAAGCCTAACAGTGACCAAGCAACTGCATAAATAAATCCATTACTCTTCCATCAGATGGCCCTCCCATGGTATCATTGCCACCAGGGTTAATAGCCATTGATCCTCCTGACTTCGATGAATGACTCCAACCCATTTTTTTTAAGCCAACCAAGCTGACAGCCAGTGCCATATCTCCTGGCAGCAAATTCCAAAGTTGGATTTCACATTGTGTGTGTGTGTGTGTGTGTGTGTGTGTGTGTGTGTGTGTGTGTGTGTGTATGTGTGTGTGTGTGAAGGTGCAACAATCAGAACTGTACACAATATTCCAGAGGTGGTTTCATCATTGACGTACTGTATACCAGGGCATTGGCATCTCTATTTTGAGTACCATTTTTACTATCCCAAACATGCTGTTGGCCTTTTTTTTTATAGCAGATGCACACACTGGGCTGGCACTTTCAATAAGCTCTTTTCCATTTACTCCAAGATCTCTTTCTTTATCAGTCACTACTATCTATGAACCCATTAACTGGTATGAGTAGTTAAGGGTTTTGGCACCAACGTACATCACTTTGCATTTGCTCATGAGAAATGTCATCTGCCATTTTGATGATGTCTACTCCTCTGATGTGCAGAGATCTCTTTGAAGCTCTTTGCAATTCCTTAATGTTGTTACTACTCTAGATAATTTAGTGTAATTAGCAAACTTGGCTATTCCACCAGTCATGGGCAATTTCAGATGCTTTATAAGTATGTTAAAAAGTATTGGACTTGGGACAGAACATTGGGGGGACCCAACTAATTTTATCTCACATTTTGTGTAAGAATTATTATTTTACCTCTATACTTTATTTTCTATTCTTCAGTTAGCAGCTTATCCAGAAAAAGACCCACTTTTTTATTCCATGACTGTTAAACTTACTGAAAAATATATTTGATGAGGGATTTTATCAAAGGGATTTTAGAAAAATCTAACTAGATGATATGCATTGGCTTGCCCTTATAGTATTCACACAACATTAACACCTTCAAAAATATCTAGTAGATTAGTCTAGGACAGTGATGGCGAACCTTTTCGGCACAGAGTGCCGAAACTGGAACACACGTGCACGTACGTGCACCAGAGCACCTGAAACCCGAATACCAGCTAGCCGGCGCGCATGCACGCACCGGAAAACAGAAGAGCAGCTAGTGACGGCGCACATGCCCACAAAGAGGGCTCTGTGTGCCACCTGCGTGATGGTTCGCCATCACGGGTTTAGGACTTCCCCTTAGTAATGCTGCATTGATAAGGCTAAATGTTTGTTAATTTTATCTTCAATAGCATTATCCACTATCTTCACCAAAATAGATTGATTGATTTATTTATTTATTTATTTATTTATTTATTTATTTATTTATTTATTTATTTATTTATTTATTTATTTATTTGATTTGATTTGATTTGATTTGATTTGATTTGTATGGCTGCCCATCTCAGCTAAATGACTCTAGACAGCTCATAACAGCTAAAAACCAACAATCCAATAAAAACAATTTAAAGACCAAAGTACATGGCCATTAATAAACACCTGAAAACAAGAACCACAGTCAGCAGCAAAATCCAACTTTCTGTCAAGATCAACAAAGTCACTGTAAAAGCTACCCACCACTGTTGGACTCCTAAGCCCAATGGCAGAGCCATGACTTCACGGCCTAGCAGTTAAGCCAGTGTTTCTCAAACTTGGTAACTCGAAGATGTGTGGACTTCAACTCCCATAATTTCCCAGTCAGTCAAAAATTGGAGCTATACTGGTTAACTTCCAGTCCTCCACCATGGGGGCTGAACATAGAGAGAGCTAGTCTACAGAAAAGGACTAGGGGTGACAGGATATTAATATTCCAGTATTTGAGGGGTTGCCACAAAGAAGATTTATTTTCCAAAACACCAGGAAACCAAGACAAGAAACAATGAATGAAAATTAATCAAGGAAAGAAGCAACCTAGAATTAAGGAGAAGCTTCCTAATAGTGAGAACAATTATCCAATGGAACAGCTTGCCTTCAGAAGTTGTGGGTGCTTCGTCACTGGAGGTTTTTAAGAAGAGACTGGACAGCCACTTGTCTCAAATTGTATAGGGTCGCCTGCTTGAGCAGGGGATTGGACTAGAAGACCTCCAAGGCCCCTTCCAGCTCTATTCTGATTGATTGATTGATTGATTGATTGATTGATTTTAATTACAGTGTCTGCAATCTCAGCTTTAAGTTCTTTGGGTGGATGTTCATCAGGGCCTGGTTCCTTGGGTGGATGCCATAGGGCCTGGTATTTTGTTGACATTCAATTTGCCATAAGGCCTAGCACATCTTCTCTTATTACTTTTTTATGGCTCAGTTAATCTGATTCTCTTCCTGAGAAGAGTTCGGGCTCAAGGAATTCCCTCAATTTTTCTCCTGTGAAGATGGAGGCAAAGAATTTATTCAGCTTCTCTGCTATTTCCTTTTTGCCTCTTAGCCACTTTTCATCATCCGAGGGACCAACAGATTCCCTGTCTAGATTTCAGTTATACTCATTATGTCAATAGTGTCTTCTAAGATCAGGCATTCCTATTCGCCTATTTTGGCCTGCAGGCTTCCAGCATTTGTATGCAAACACTGATACACAGCATATTTCGCTATATTCTTCTTATTTGTCTGAATTTTTTTTTTAGCTGCTTCTTTTCCAGCACTGCCTAGAAATATCTAAATGTAGCATGGCATCCATAGCCTTTAAATCAGATAAGCAATCACCATGTATTCTGCCAGATATCCAGTTCCCTTCCTATCTAGTTTAGAATGCATAGGTATATTTATTTAAATTTAATCTATGTTTATGCTGAATGTTTAAATATACTTTGTAAGGCCAGTTCTATTCTTTCTTTTTCTTCCTCTTTGCATATTTTAGACAAGTGCCACTGTTTAAGTTTGAATGTTAGCCCCTCTTTTCTCTTAAGGGCTCTCTGACTACACCCTATAGTTGCTAGGATGCTGGATGTTTGGTAGTTAGTCCAACCCAGAAAAAACATTCAGAAATACAGGTAGTCCTTGACTTATGACCACAAATGAGCCCAACATTTCTGTCGTTAAGTGAGACATTTGTTAGGTAAGTTTTGCCCCATGTTACGATGTTTCTTGCTATAGTTGTTAAGTGAATCACTGCATTTGTTAGTTTAGTGACACGGTTGTTAAGTGAATCTGGCTTCCCCATTGATTTTGTTTGTCAGAAGGTTGCAAAAAATGATCACACAGTTCTGGGACACTGCAGCTGTCATAAATATGAACCATCTGTATTTTGATCATGTGACCATAGGGATGCTACAATGGTCGTAAATGTGAAAAACAGTCATAAATCATTTTTTTCAGTGCCATTGTAACTTTGAACGGTCACTAAATGAACTGTTGTAAGTTGAGGACTACCTGCATTCAGAAACTCACCAAATACAGATAAAATCTCCCTCAAAATTAACTCTTCTTCGTCTTTTATTAATGAGCAACTTCCATCCAAGCTTCCCTGTTTAGTATTCTCTACTACATTTCTGTTCTAACTGATTCCAAGAAACATCAGCATCAGCTTTTGCCAGTCGATAAGTGAATATCTCCTAAGCACTGTTATTGAAAAGGACTAGATCTAATCAGGAGATCAATTTTGACACAACTAAACCAGCTAAAAGTCTGTAGAGATCCTCAGTCATCCCCAGGGAACACCCTTTGAATGGTGTGGGAGTAAGAATGGATTTCTAGAGGAAAAATTGCAGACTACAGGAACCAGGAGCACTACTCAGGTGACCCTGAGGACACAGATAAACCTCCAAGTGATTCAACGGCCCTCTAACAGGATGCAAATGACCAACTGTCTGCAAGGAATATAAATCCTTCTATTACCCACTATCCTGTCAGAGCTGAAGAAGCTTCTTGGACGAAAAGGGAAATGTCTTCAAACGATAAAACAAGAAAGTCTAGTTGCCTTCTGAAAAAGCTTCTTGGAAACAAACCAGACAAACTCTGTATAGTTGGATCTGTGTTTAATCTCTCAGCAATTAAGCAGACGGAACAACTGAGGTAGCCCGAAAGATCATTTAAGTCAGTGCTGGGAGCAACTGCCTCCCAGCGCTGTTTTATACCCTCACCTCCACCCCCCACCCCTTAAGCCACCATCCCACATCCGGTATTTCTACTCCCAGCAGAGTGAGCATCGTACATTTACATTCCATTCATATCATATCAGGACTCAATACAGCCACCCCCACGAGCTGCTATCAGGGTTGTCAGGGCTGGCAACAGCTCATCCGTAGCCGGCATCCAGGATCAGAACGGAGGCAGCAGCTGTTCGGCCCTGAGGAAAACGTGGCTTGTCGTGGCTGTATGACGTCAGGGAAATGGCGAGCCCAGGATTGGGCTCGACAGCACCTTTGGGACAACTAAATACAGCTAGTTTATTGTTCTACTCAAACTGTTTTTGTGCAAGTGTTTTGCCTGGCTCTGTTCAATGAAAGCCTGACTGTCAGATGATATTTCTGGATAGTTGGGCTCTTTATGGACAAGGATTTAACACATTTCAGAAGGAGATGGATGCGGACTTAGCACTGTTCCAGTCAAACACCAAACCTCTGCTGACTTTGGCAATATTCCGGAAAAATACTAAATCCATACTCAAAATGTATAACAGCAGCTGACAAAATTGTGTGCTGTTTTGTCAAGGAGGAAAGCAATCTGGACTTTCTAAAGCAAAGATGAACCTCAAATAGTGCAGGGAATAGACATTTCAACCAACTCATTCATGTTATGGTTCTACAGGGAGAGTTGAATAGATTCCTGCACTGAACAAGGGATCGGATGAGAAGGGATAAAAGCCGCTTTCTAGCTCATGCACGATCAGATGTAGTTATATAATTTATGTAATGGATATAATATAATGGACCAAATCTTTTAATGAGTAAATAAAGATTGACTCCAAGAAAGAGCGGCTTGTTGGCCTTTGGACTAAGATCAAGTTAAAAATTCTTCTGAGATGCCTGGCAGTTGGGACTTGGTTTTATAAGAGCTTTAGTTTCATAATTAGCCAGCCTAGGGTTTTCATTGTAAAATAAAAGTAGTCATTGTCGATGTCAGTGCTGAAACAGTAATTATGCATTGGCCATGGACTCTAAATAGCTTTCTGGGACCTCAGTCACTTGACCCCTGGAGTGCTTCTGGAATTCCCCCTGGATTCCATTTCTATTTGATGCCTTTGTCTATTATCAAAAGAGATGTTGGATTGCCAGTCAGTCTCTGACCTTGTTTACAATTGAATGTGAGTGCCTGGCTACTTTGCAATGTCCTGAGCTAGCTGAGGTCAAGACTAGTGAGTCAGCCTGATGTATCAAGAGACTTAGTTCCTCACCTCCCGTTAGCTTTGAATGTGTATCTCATTCCTATTTCATTTATAGTGGATGGAAAGAAATAAGTTCAGGCAGCAAATTCTGAACTGTGTACAGAGTTTTTTTCTCTATATGTAGCCTGATAGGATGCACAAAATGTGCAGAAGCATAATTAAAACTGGCTGTTGACACTGGCAACAAACTGAGATTTTTGATAATTAGTTCCACTTTAATGGACCCTAGTCCTTTCCAATTGCCACCAGAAATTAAGAATAGGCAAATGATCAGGATCAATGTAAACCATGAACAGGACAGCTAAAAAGACAATCTACAATATGTGGATTGAATTTATATTCTCAACTGTCTACCTTTAAACTAGATTGAACCTTTTGCTTCTAAAACCATAGAACGGAACCTATGATTACTTAGCTTTTTCTTAAAGTTTGCAGCCAGCACTCAGCAGATAGAATGACCAGGCAATCCAATACTTTGACTTGGTCACATGTTTAATATGACATAAAGGCAAAACTTATTCAAGGTTTCTTCTTTAAATCAGCTTCAGAAGGAACATTCCCACTAATATGAACATTTAAGGCATAGAGGTAATTCTTGATTTATAACCATTCATTTAGCAACCCTTCAACATTACAATGGCGCTAACAAAAATAACGTATGACTGGTCCTAATAGTTATGACCATTGCAGGATTCCCATAGTCGCATAATCAAAATTTGAGCAAATGGCAATTGGTATATATTTATGATGGTTGCAGTGTCCCAGGGTCACGTAATCACCATTTGTAACCTTCCCAGCCATCTTCTGACAAACAAAGTCAATGAGGGAAGCCAGATTTGTTTAATGGCTGCATGATTTGTTTAACAACTACAGTGATTCACTTAACAACCGTGGCAAAAAAGGCTCTAAAATCAGACACAACTCACTTTTAAAAAACCTCGCTTGGTAACAGAAATTCTGGTCCCAATTGTAAATCAAAGACTACCTCTAATAAAACATGTTCAATCTTTTCAATGGATGGTTCTGCTGTGATTATCCTCTTAAATCCCTGAAGTAAGATTGAAAAGGTAATGGACATGAATGCCACCATGAATTCTTGGATGACAAGTGGGATGGGAATCTTAATAAACTAAGAAATATATCAGTAACAATGTGCCCCATTCAGAGTGAGCAATATAAACTCCTTTATGTTTGTTGTGTTTTCTATTAGCTTTTAAATGTAATCTAGTTAGCACTTCCAAAACTAATACATAAACTCAGTTCATTGATTCATTGATGCAGAAGATTTCTGCACTTCTTTCAATATCCTAAGGTAATACTCTAATAAAAACAATCACTACAGAATTTAAAAAATGTACACAATATTGCGTGTGTTAAGGGCAATACTAAACAAAAGGCAAAGTTGTCTGCCAAAACATCATTATTCAGTGCAATTTTTTGTGCATGAAAACATCTAAAAATGCAGAACTGAGACAAAAAAAGGAAAGTTAAAATAAGCACAATTCCCTTTACTTAGAGTTTCTTGCTTTCAGGCACTGTGGTCACAATTTACCCATTTTCATTTAGTTGCTCTTTAATGTTGACCATTTACAGCTACTGTTTACAGTTTTCAATGAAACGAGCATTCAGAAACACTTACTCTCTGGTCAACAAAAATAAGCACCAAACAAGCAATTAAACCACGACTTTTTTCACTCAAGACAACTGGAGAAATGCTATTAAAAAGCAATCCAAAGGGCAGTTTAGAAAAACAGCAGAGATAAACACAGAACTCCTTAAAACACCACACAGTAGCAGAAATACAACAGTATTAAAAGGCCTGAGGTAATATAAAGGACATTGTGAGATTTAAAAAGCTGAAATCCTTCTTCCAGGACACCAATATTCCCCTTCTAAGAAAATTCCAGTGTGTTTCCCTTACTTGGTTTTGAATGGTAGAATTCAGAATCTCTACCTTAAAATATTTGGATCCACTCTGTACAAATGATTCTTTGTACAATCAAGGTACACCTTAATTATTACATTAATATTACCATGTACATCTCAAAACATCCTAGAAAAATCTTGCTATCATGACCCTTGGGAAGATATACAGTAGCTCTCTACTATTTTCTGAGGTAGCAACCCAAGGTAGATAACAAATACCCATGGAAGAGAAAATCAGGATAGACCATGCAAATCATCACAGCAGGAGGCTCACCTGTGGCCGGGGATGGCCCGTAACCAAACACGTCAGCTCCAGGGTCTCCCCTTCACGAATGGTGTACACTCTTTCTGAATACCGCTCCTCCTCAATGTTACAGGCGAGGCCCGAATGGATAATCCTCACTGTGGGTGGGGCTGTAAAGACAAGCAGAAGGAAAACTCATCAGTTGTAATGGACTGTGAGAATAACTGAGGAATAGGACGATGAGCTGCAATGGGAAAAGAAATCTGAGTCCAAAGCAAGGAACGTAATTTGAAAAAGCGCCTCAGATTTGACTCTCCCTAGTTCTCTTGAATGTAAAGGCAGCGAAAAGAGAGGAACGTCCAGATTTGCAAGTTTCTGTTACTATAACCTTATAATACAAGTAGCATTAGCATCCAGACCTTTGGTTTCCTAGTGTGGACAACTACCTCATAGGGCTGACATCAGCAAAGAGTTTGAGGTAGGAAGATTGGGTGGGGGATATGTACAAACAACATTTGGAGTACTGTTTTTTTAAATTGTTATTGCTGCTGTTTTGCCTTTTGGTTGTTGTTATTGTTGTTGTTATATGATTCAGATTAATGGACCAAATGAAACCACTTTGTCGCTAAGGAACAGAAACAAATATTTAGTGCCAGAGACAGAATAGTAAGTTATAAAGATTTAATAGATCATATATTCTGTTGTCAGTAGATAGTCAGACATCTTTTCAAAGTCACCTATCTGGGCACAATAGATACAATGTTATGTTGGAAAAACCTTAGGAGAATGTCTAGGGAACAATCAGATAAGAGGCAGCATAACCAAACAAACAAACAAACAAACAAACAAACAAACAAACAAACAAACAAAGCTGCATTGTTCTAGCCACCGTGATTCCCTTAGGAACACAGCTGAGATCTGCCCCCAGCGTGGACATCTCCCCCGGAGCTCCGAGGAACCGGAGAGCTCCCAGAAAGATTAACCAGGAAGAGGAGAGTCACCACGTGGAAGGACCGGCAGGAGCTAAGGAGAGCTGCATTGTTGAAAAGTGCACTGTTGAAAAGTGCCCAGAAATTCCCCTTAAACCTTGCTGAACTAACTTTTCCCAGCATTGTGAGACAGAAGGTCGTTCTAGCCACCGTGATTCCCTTAGGAACACAGCTGAGATCTGCCCCCAGCGTGGACATCTCCCCCGGAGCTCCGAGGAACCGGAGAGCTCCCAGAAAGATTAACCAGGAAGAGGAGAGTCACCACGTGGAAGGACCGGCAGGAGCTAAGGAGAGCTGCATTGTTGAAAAGTGCACTGTTGAAAAGTGCCCAGAAATTCCCCTTAAACGTTGCTGAACTATCTTTTCCCAGCCTTGTGAGAGAGAAGCTCTTGTCCTAAGAACCAAATAATTAGTTAAGCATTGAATGATTATCAATTAATCATTTAATAAATCAGGCATTAATTAACTGTAAATTGAGTATATTATTATATTATATTTTTATTGATTTGATATTTTTCTATTGGTTAGATTGATCACTTGATTGGTTAGGTAATATTAATTAACTAAACATTGATTAATTAATTAAATTAATTATTATTTGATTGGTTATTTGATTGGTTAGGTACTATAAACTAATCACACTTTGATTAATTAATTTGTTAGACTGATATTAATTAATTAATTTGTAA
>QLTV01002698.1:2156420-2194546 GCA_003457575.1 Thermophis baileyi
ACATTCTTCGTATCTTTTATCTTCTGGTTCCCTAATCAACTTTGTTGCTCTTCTCTGCACTCTTTCTAGAGTCTCAACATCTTTTTTTCATCATAGCGACCAAAACTGATTGCAGTATTTCAAGGGTGGCCTTACCAAGGCATTATAAAGTGGTATTAACACTTCATGTGATCTTGATTCTATCCCTCTGTTAATGCAGCCTAGAACTGTGTTGGCTTTTTTGGCAGCTGCTGCACACTGCTGGCTCATATTTAAATGGTTGTCCACTAGGACTTGACTTAAAGATATAAAAGAAATCAGACTGGATTTCTGAACTCTGCAAACAAATCAAGCATCATAATAGATGACAACAATGAACTGTATTTATTTGATCCAGGCTTCTATGGTCAAAATTTGAAAACCCATAAAATATTCTGAATTATGCATCTGAAAATGAGTGTGTGCTGTATGTGGAAAGTTGCACAAAACCAGAAAATGTAAACATCCAAACGGGGGGAAACTGTATAACAAAAATAACTTCTGAGGAATCACTAAAATTACTATTAATTCAAGGGAACCAGAGGAAAGAGCAGCTGGTGAAATCTAGCTCAAAAATACTCATCTTTGAGTTGACTTTTTCAAAAAAATCTCCATCTAATTTATTCATTACCTCTAGTTAAGGACAATTCAGATGACATCAATCTCAAAATGTTAAGCAGGGTTAGGACTTATTAGGGCTTACATAGGAGAACAATTTTAGAGCAGCGGATTAGGGTGAGAAGTACAAAAATACCTTAGAAAAAGACAATTTTCAGACAACTTTTGTACCATTGCAAAAAAAGGCAACTTAGATATTTCCAATCACCCAGAATCAAGCTTATTTCAAAGGCATCTTTATCTTGCTGATGAAACAAGCACATTCCTTTTAATTATAACATCGGAAATAGCATTTTCATTAAGAAGCAAGAAGTATAAACAATATCAGATTCCCTATTCCTAGTCTCAGCATTAGAACGCTTAGCTTTGAAACTCAGCACTTTTATCCCAGGTGGATAAAGGCAGATTGTTGCAACTAAAGGGGAAATTGCCTAATGCCTACATCCAAGGATATTGCTTATTGCAGAACTTTTAGATTGAGTCCCAGTAGGAAAAAGCAAAACTGAGCAAAAATCTAGCAAATCAGTTTGGAGCTGTGAACATATTGGTTTTACATTAAATCTATACCAAGAGATAGAATACAGGTAGTCTTCGACTTACGACCACAATTCAGCCCAACATTTATGTTGCTAAGGGAGATATTTAAGTGAATGTTGGCTCATTGTATGACCTTTCTTGCCGCAGTTGTGAAGTGAATCACTGCAGTTGTTAAGTTAGTGACATGGTTGTTAAGTGAATCTGGCTTCCCCATTGACTTTGCTTGCCAGAAGGTCACAAACTGTCATCACATGATCCTGGGACATTGCAACCGTCATAAATATGAGTCAGTTGCCAAATGTCTGAATTCTGATCACGTGCCTATGGGGATGCCACAACGGTTATAAGTGTGAAAAGCAGCCAAAACTCACTTTTTCCAGTGCTGTTGTAACTTTGAATGGTAACTAAATGAACTGTTGTAAGTCGAGGATTACCTGTACACATAGAATCTATACACACATCAATACATAGAAGTGGGCAGAAGTAACAAACTGAATTTTAAGCATAGATGAAGAGTAAAGGGTTAAGCAATAGAACAGGATTTTGCAAAGGCAGGGGGAAAAAGTAGCATCACTTTGAACAACTATCTATGACTGTATAAAACAAACAAG
This sequence comes from Thermophis baileyi, assembly GCA_003457575.1. Taxonomy (NCBI): domain Eukaryota; kingdom Metazoa; phylum Chordata; class Lepidosauria; order Squamata; family Dipsadidae; genus Thermophis; species Thermophis baileyi. The sequence continues at coordinate 2,158,205 of QLTV01002698.1, forward strand.
ATTTTAATGAACCAGCTTTAAAAACAGATGATTTATATTGCACAATGAACAGATGATTGAACTGTATATTTGAATTAGCTGAATGCTTTATTTTGTATTAGATTTGTCACCAGAATAAAAGATTCCTATTAGAGTTGAACACTGTATTTCATCCCATTTGCAACTATAAAGAAACAACAACAACAACTTTGTCCTATGTTTTGGCACCTGCCAGGCATTCAAACAAATTCACTTCCAATAAATACTTTTTGAATACCTGGAATCATTTTTTTGAAATGCATCTACGGTAATTCCCGCAAAATCTGACCCAGGGGTGGGTTCCACTTACCTTCCATACCGGTTCGCATCACGACGGAAGTGCGTGTTTTGTCTCGTCACGTTGCGCAAAACACCCAGAAATGACCCTCTGCGCATGCGCAGAAGCCTTTGCACATGCGCAGAGGTTTTTTTTTTGCAAGCCGTAGCGACCAGAGGACCGGTTTGGGAGTGTGGACCGCCAGTCATCACTGCTGGTTTTGCGAGCGGCGGTAAATTTCCGCTACTAGATCTAAAGAACCGGTCCGAACCGGCAGCAACCCACCACTGATCTGACCTCTTTTGTATCGGATCTCAAAAATGCTTTTCTCCAAACATTAAGATTCAACGAGAGGAATATAAATTAAAATGCTACACAGATGATGGAGTACTAACCATTATGCAACCTCAACATGCAATAAAACAGCTGATGAAAACAATTAAAGGGTTTGCTAAATTCTCAGGGTATAAAATTAGCATACAAAAAAAGAGATAATAATGGGACAATTAACCCACAAAAAGAAACTTTTGTTAGGGCAATCCAACGAGCAAAAAAACCCAGTAAAATACTTGGAACTGCATTTGGTATATTTCAAAATAACCACACCACATTATTTTTTCAACAAAATTAGAAAAATGTATAGGGTTTCCTGCTTGAGCAGGGGGTTGGATTAGAAGACCTCCAAGGTCCCTTCCAACTCTGTTATTCTGTTACAATTGCATCCCGAGTGAAACTAAAAGTTGTATGAAAGAAATGTGACCATTAAAATGAATCTATTACCTTTTGAAAAGAATTGTTTTAAATGGCACCAATCTGAATCCCAGAAAAAAAAAATCTGCAAGATTGCCAAAAAAATAAATACCCAATGCATTTATTTTGAAAGGGAAAAAAAAATGTTTACAAGATTCAAATGATGGAGATGGGCTTTCATTATATTATCATGGAAGCTGTTTGTCATGGATAATTGGGCCCCAAAAGCAGAATGCAATATTAGATGGTATAAATTTAGTCAACAAACTTCCCAGATATTTCTGGTATAAGGAAAGAAGATTAAAAACGTAAAAGGATATATTACATGACAATGCTTGATTAAAAACATGGAATTCCACAAAAACAATAAATCTAGTGATCTCACCTTTTGCTTTGCTTTAAAATGCCTTTTAATCTGAAGGCAACTATTGTACAAATGTGTAATTACACAGGAGTGGGTTCTGGATCCTTTTGCTGCCAGTTCACTCAGGGTTGCGCCGTGCGCGCGCACGCAGCAATCAAAAATTAGCTTCTGTGCATGCGCAGAAGCAAAATCCAAGATGGCAGTGCCCATGGAGACACCGATGGAACTGGCTCCGTGATGTCATCACCGAGCTACTAACGGTTCTAGAACCGGTAGGAACCCACCTCTGTAATTACATATATAGGTATATATATCCAGATTCTAGATACAGACTAAAAACACAGAAAGAATTATTCGGCAAAGCCCAAAATTTACCATAGCTGATGTATTTGTAGATTGTTGGAAGAATAAAAAAAAAACAATTTTAGGAAAGGAGGGTTTTTTAAGACAAATGACAGAAACTGAAACACTTTTACAAGACCATGACCACATATTAGGACTTATATATATAAATTGGTAAAATTCCAAGTAAAAGAATTGAAATGGAAATGGGCTGGTCACATAGCAAGAAGAACTGATGGCAGGTGGACCAAGGCAGTCATAAAATGGATCCTACTTGATAAAAAGCATCCACAAAAGAGACCTAAAACAAGATGGATCGATGACATCAGCAAGTATTGAGAGCCCAATTGGCAAAAGAAAGCTCAGGACTGTATTGATTGGAAACATGCGGATGACATGGCCCCATCGGAGCCCAGTTCAGAGGAGAAGGAGGAGTTGGAACTGGGACCGTCCGACAGGGATGGCACATCTCCCTTGGCATGTTTGGAGAGGCCAGAGGACGATACTGTCACATGCCCCTCAGTCATTGGGGGAGGGTCGACTAGACGGAGAGCTGCCTGCCTTCGAAGACACAGGGGAGGATTGGCTGACAGGCAGTGTTGCTGATAGGCAGCAGATCTCCTCTGATGAGGAACAGCTGCCTCCTCCACTAGATCCAAGGTCAAGGAGAGGGGAGCATAGGCAAGCCAGGAGAAGGGCTGCAAGGCTACTCAGGAGGATGTCACCCCACCCCTCCTCACAAGGAACACCTGGAGTGGAGTGACTTAAGGAGAAGCCGTAGGGAGTTAATCTTCACCAGGAACAATTGTTTGTTTTGGATTATACTCCCCTGGCTTTGACTCATGATTTTTTGCCCTTTTTCGAGGACTGCCGTTTTGTCTTGCCCTAGCCCTATGGACTTTACCTTCAAAACTGCCTTTGCCTTGTACCCTGTCTTTGCTTTGAGGACTGCTGTTTGTCTTGCCCTAACCTTGTGGACTGCTTTTGTCCTTTGCTTTGCTTTACCTTCAGAACTGCCTTTGTCTTGTACCTTGTCATTGCTCTGAGGACAGTCATTTGTCTTAGGCCTGGATTTTGCCTTATGGACTTTCCTGGTAATATATGGGCTGTTGTTTGGAGGGCTGAGGGTGGCTGCCTTCAAGTAGTGTGGGGTGGAGTCTGACTGGTCATTGGAGGGCCGTTTGTTGAACACTTCTTGAGGACAATAAAGAACTCGCTAAAGCAGGGGTCCCCAAACTGTGGGCCACAGCCCACTACTAGGCTATGGCCTCTGGGCCACTGGGCCACATGAGCGTGCGCAGCCCCCCGCCACTCACACTAATATCACTGTGAGTGCTGCATGAGTACTACTGTCGCCATGAGTGCCGCATGGGCACTACCGTTGCCATGAGCGCTGTGCAGACGCTACCATTGCCACAAGCACTTTATCATCAACACGAGTGTTGTGCATGCACTCGCGGCCCCATTCACTTGTACGCATGCATGCGTAAAGGCGCCTCCCCCCTACGGGCCACCAACCCAGAAAGGTTGGGGAACTCTACTTTACTCTAAAGACCTGTCTTGCCTTGACCACCTCGGTCATAACAGCGGAAGAGGCCTCCATCCTGCAGTGGATATTCATTTTAGTGAATGGCTAAAATGATGATATAAATTGCTATTGAAATAGAGACAGAACAAGTAAAAGACTGTAGGATAAAAGAGATGCAAAATTTTCAATTATAACAGTTGGAGGACTTATGGAAAAATTCAATAAAATTTTCCCCATGATACAATTTAAAAGAAAATTGATACTTTGATTCCCACAATGGACAAATAGCTGCAAAAGTTGATGAGTTACCAGAGATGGTGAAATTGACTGCTTTGATTAAAGAAAGAATACAATTTTTTTTTTCCAGCTTGGAAACCACTTTTGGACTTTGTGCTTGAGGTGGAAAAAATGAAACTTTGATTTTGGGTTTTGCTGATTATTAGGTTTGGTATCATAGAAATGGCTAATATATATTATTATGTAAAAATAAAAAGTCAAGGTGGTATGTTATTACCTTATTCTACTGTGCTAAAAGGAGTCAGAAGTCAGTTCTTTTCTTTTTCTTCCCCCTTTTCCCTACACTTTTTTTCCTTCTCCTTTTCCTCTGTTATTTTCCCATTATTTTCATTTTCTTTCTATTTTTGTATTTTGTATTTTATATTCTGATAAACTAATAAAAAATGAAAAAGTATGAAAATAGAGCATTGGTATAATAGAGCATTTTACAGATGATAAATAACTGTCCTAATTTCAAAAATAGATAAACCATAAAATAATACCGTGTTTTCCTGAAAATAAGACCCAGTCTTATTTTCTTTTGCCCTCCAAAATAAGCACTCGGGCTTATTTTTGGGGGTGTCTTATTTTTTCCAATACAGGAGGCGATTGAATTTCCAACCCCAACAGCACGCCGGGAGGAAGCAGTCTACCTCGCTGGTAGCTGCCTTGCCTTCCGCCCGGTGCGCCATTGGGTTTGGAAATTTGATCGCAGCTCGAGGGAGCCTCCAGCCTTGGCGGATTGTTGTCTGCAAAAGCTGAGATGGAGCAGCTGGAGGGGGGAGGAAGAAGGGAAGGAGAAAATGTGGACTTTCCTTAGCACAAAGCTTCACAATAGACATGGCGTAAAAGAGCAGCGCACACATGTCAGTGTGAGTGTGCCGATGGAAGGGCTTTTTGGCTGGCGTGATCGAACTTCCAACCCCAAGAGCGGGCCGGGCCGGGTGAAAGACGAGGCAGCAGCAGAGCAGCCGCAGGTGAGATAGACGCCGAAGGTGGCCAGGGCATGTTGGTGTGAGTGTGCCAAAGGCGGGACTTTTTGGCCAGCTTGCACACTCTCTCCCGGAATGGGGGTGGCGCGACTGAAGGGGAGAAGCCGTTGAAGGTGTTATTTGTGCAGCAAACTGACCAGCAGTCCTTCACTGTGCATCTCTTCCAACTTGGGATGAAAGGAGGTGGACACTTGGAGCTTCTTTTCTGATGCCAGTCACACACATGCACCCCCCCACACCCCGCACACACAGGCTAGCCTTATTCTCCTAAGGTCATAGATCTGGGCCGACTCGTCCCATGCCATGCAGGAGCCACCCACCAGGGCAGCTGAGAGCAGCCCAGCCAGGAGGGCAAAGAGCCCCCGTGAGGCCAGCAGCAGTATGGGCAACTGCTCCGTGGCCAGTATGGCACCGAAGCGGCCTAGAAGTGTCCCAGCAGCAGCAGGGCCTGCGAGCAGGGTGTGCAGAGGCCGGAGCACGCCGAGAGCTTGGCTGGCAGGTGCCGCAAGAGCACAGCAGGGTGGCGGCCAGAGCCGAGGTCAGGCAGGGCAGCAGCAGGTTGCACAGCAGCAGCATGGACAGCGCAGGGAGCTGCTCCTGCTGCCTGTTGGCTTGGCTGAAGAGCAGCCCGCCCTGGGCACCACCGGCCCTCAGCAACAGCAGGTGCAGCAGGTCAAGCAGCCGGGCCTTGGGGACAGCAACGGCGGCTTCTGAAATCCAGGGAAGAACAGACGACTTCTACCCTTTCAGTCCCTTCTGCATTCACCGAAAGAGCCAAGCAGCAATTGCTCGGGGAGAAAAGAAGTAAGGGGGGTATAGAAATCTTCCTCCCCCCCACAGGCAGCCCCCAATGCAAGTAACGTCAGTTGGCCACACTCACTGCCCCACCTCCCTGATGAAGCTCTTAACTAGGGGTTCTTTTTGGGGTATGGCTTATATTGCGAGCAGCATGAAAAATCAGGCAAGGGCTGATTTTCGTGGTAGGTCTTATTTCCGAGGAAACACGGTACATATTGGAAATGTTTTGATATAGAAGGGATATTTTATCATATGTGGTGGTCATGTACAAAAATTAGAAAGAAATAGACAACATGTTTTAAAAAAATCTTAAAACTAAAGATTTTTTTGAATTGAAACCTTCATTTTTTTTTCTACCAGGAATCTTTCTAGAACAAATGTATTAAAATTATTAATTCATTTAGTCTAGTAAAATGAATGCTGATGGCCACAAGGACAAATTAGGACCACCATTGGAAAAGGTATATTTTGCTGACAGTATCAGATTGGAAAACCAAATTTGGTCAATATGCATCAATGGAAAAACCAATAGTATACAAACAGAATAGAAATTTGACTAATTTCAAATTTAATTCAATTTATTATTAATTATATTATTCAAATTTAAATTCAAGAGCCTTGGTGGCACAGTGGTTAGAATGCACTATTGCAGGGTGACTCTACTCACTGCCAGGAGTTCGATCCTGACCAGCTCAAGGTTGACTCAGCCTTCCATCCTTCTGAAGTCAGTAAAATGAGGACCCATATTGTGACTCTGTAAACCACTTAGAGAGAGCTGTAAGGCACTATAATATAAGTCTAGGTGCTATTACTATTGCTAATTTAAGCAACATTAGTTTCCTTTTATATACTGTGCTTAGATTATTGTTTTTAAAGGGAAAATATTTATTGTAAAGATGGTAACCAGAAGCTAGTTTAATGTTTAACTGGATATAATCACCAATTGGCCACAATGGGAAGGAAGCTAGAACTGTTTGTTTTTACTTATTATTTTTAGCATTTATTTTTTTAAAAAAAATATTTTTTTTTCATAAGTTCATGTATATTTATTTTATACTATTTATAATGACAAATAGTGGGAATATCAATATAATGTTTATAGTTATGAAATTTGCAATTATTTCCCAATATGATATGATTAGTTGTATATACAGTATATTCACTTAATTACATAATTAAATAATTCATTTTACATTTGATGACAATTGTACATTTAGTTTACTTACTAATATTTTATTTTTGTCCATTATGTTTGTTCTCATTTTCTTCTTTTGTGTAGTCATTTATTTTATTCCTTAATTATATATACTGTATATATGATTTAACTTCTGCATTTTCACACTGACTATTATATGAACTTTAGAAAGACCAAGAAACTGAGCTGTTTACCTTCTAAAATGACCTCAGTGTTTCAAATATCTCATGTGATTAAAAAAAGATTGTATGGTTGTTTTCATGTATATAACTATTTTCACTCTGAAGAAAAAACTGGGTAACAATGAAATAAGTGGTCCTTGGTGCTCTCTGAGTTTGGCTGCTTTCTTACAGACGTTTCATTACCCAACTAGGTAACATCTTCAGCGCTTGAAGAGTAATGTTATCTAGGTGGGGAATGAAACATCTGCAAGAACACAACCAAGTTCAGAGAGCATCAAAGACCCCTCATTTCAACCCTGAGCTACAAATATTCTCCTTTACTGGTAACAATGAAACAGCACATATGACTAAATTCATAGTATTTTGGAACAAGATCATCACATTAAGAAATCAAATCCTCTCATTTCCACAGCTGATCCTTCAACTCCAGTCATAATAGCGATAAAAGTGGAATAAATAATCACGCCTCAATCGAATTCAGAGAATCCAAAACCCTAGAAGTATGGTTTATTAAATGGAGCTCTCCTCTCAAATTTCCATACTGCCTTTTTTCCAGCAGATATTTGTTAAGCTCAATCTCCATTTCTTTCAAAACAAGGTCAATTGTTTAAATGGGCCAATTCCAGCATTTACTCAATACTCTGATAGTCCAAGATATTTTCCCCAACTAGGTAACATCTTCAGTGCTTGAAGAGTAATGTTATCTAGGTGGGGAATGAAACATCTGCAAGAAAGCAACCAAGTTCAGAGAGCATCAAAGACCCCCCATTTCAACCCTGAGCTACAAATATTCTCCTTTACTGGTTACAATGAAACAACATATATGAGAATGTCACTCAGTGAAACTGTACGTTTTTTTTCTTCTGGGCTTTGAAGCATCTGGCTGGCCACCAATTTCAGTAGATTCAAATAGATTCAATTTACTTATCCAAACTCTAAGATCTCAAATGGAGGTTTTTCTCCAGATGTTTCCATCCAGTAAGGCAAAGAGGGCGACAACAAATTAAGGGTCTTTTCAGATCCTAACTGTGAAATGTCCTGCTCTGAGAGACTGGCTGAGTGTATTTTGTCCCTTTCCAGATGAAAGCCTCATTTTCCCATGCATTTTAGGAAACCACTTTAGCTGGTTTATGACTTTAACCTGCTGTGTTCAATATAATTCCTGTGGTTTTCAATGGCATAATGCTATTTTTATACTGAATTGTATAATATCGCATTAAAAAAAAACCCAACCTGCTCAGGGAACTGAGATGGCTGGACAGTTAAAATGTGTACACTTATAAATATTACATATTTAAAACCCATCTCTTGCTTAAATCAGTGGAACGACTTGTATCCAGAAGTTGTGGGTGCTCCAACACTGGAAGTTTTTAAGAAGAGATTGGACAACCATTTGTCTGAAATGGTATATAGGCTTTCCTGCCTGAGCAGGGGGTCGGACTAGAAGACCTCCAAGGTCCCTTCCAACTCCGTTATTCTGTTCTGTTCTGCTTTATTCTAGCCCTATCCATAGTCTTCCAAGACTTGCACACTTACTTAGGGTACCACCTCCAGCAGATGTTGCCTGCCTCTGCATTAAAGGAGAGCTGAGCAGATGGAAGGCAGCTACTTGTAATAAGAACACCCTCAAACTTAGTTATGGCAGCTGGATTTTCCATGTAGCGCTCAAGGCTGTAGTGCAGAATTTTAAGCTAATATTTCTGCCCCGAGTTTGGCACATCGACTACGCTCAGTGACAAATCACATCACCGATCCAGTCACATACCTCGCATGAAGATGTCACAGAAATAAAGATATTGCGGTAACTATTATTCCCTGCTATACACACACACACACACACACACACACACACACACACACACACACCTACCTTCTTTTCTGCTTACTTTTGGGAAGATGAATTCTTTCTGACATCTTCACCTAAACCTTTCTTTCTGCAGTTTAAAAGTATGCAGTGCAATTGATTGAGACAAATGGCTCAGTCAGAAAAGAGTAAAGATCAAAGGCATATTCCCCAATCAAGAGTATTAGGCTGAGTTACTGTTGCAACTCTCATCTCTCCCCCAACCGCCTCTCCTTTAATGGTTCAGAAGATCTCACATAACAGCATAACGTTAAATGTCACTTTCTTCCCACACCTGCAAATCCTCTTTAATGTAGTTCCTCCTGAAAGAAGCCAGTCATGATTAAACGCCAGGAGAGACACCGTAGCTATGCACTACACCGAGTTTCTGCTGCTGGATAGCTTTTTGGGAAGAGTTCATTTCTTTATATTTCCCGGAAAACTCAGCACAGATACCACGCAGATTCCGTTCCCGTGAGTAAATAAAGCGATTGCAAGAAAATGGCAATGAGAAAGTCACATTGTATAGGTAGCCCTCGACTTATGACCTAATGGAGCCTGCCCATCATGGTTATAAATTGTGACAGTCGAAAAATGGGTCAGTCACATGACCAACCCGATTTTATGACCTTTTTGTGCAGCCATTGGTAAGTGAACCACTGCAGCTGTTAAGCAAATCCACAGCCATTAAGCAAACGCTGTGGTTGTTAAAAGAATAGTGTCAGGGTTCCAGATAGCATCTGAAATCAAATCAGAGTCCGAGGCAAAGCATTCCTCTAACTTGCAATTTATTAATAGAGCCATGCTGACACAGCTNCATGTACAAGATAGCAGGTATAGGTATAAACATAAACATAATCAAAGTGAATACAGATAGATGAGGACAATAGGACAGTAGGACAGGGACGGTAGGCACGCTGGTGCGCTTATGCACGCCCCTAGTGTCAGGGTTCCAGATAGCATCTGAAATCAAATCAGAGTCCGAGGCAAAGCATTCTTTGGGTTTCCAATTTATTAATAGAGCCATGCTGGCACGGCTGTGAGAAACCCGGATCTGAAGTCCCCGGGGTTTCTCCAGCCAGTTGAAAGTTCAAGCCCTTGTCCCCACACCCCCAAGTCCATCACATGAACCAATCTTCATCTGGCACTTGGCAGGAACCTCCCATCTCCGTGCAGGTGCAGGACAAAGGATGACCTTGGCAATCTAAAAGGAATTTGTTATGGCTACGTACATCCCTCATGCAACAGCCCCTCCCAAATTCCCATAGCAAGCCTACATTCTAAAGCATAAGTGTGGCAGGCCAAAGTCTCTAATAAAATCTGGCTTCGGCCTGACAAATAGTTTGCCATGGGCATTATTTTGCCGAAAATCGGAAGTGTGGGTTTTGGGCAAAATGGTTGTAAAAACTTGCTTATGTTACCACAGGACATTGCAAATTGCCGGAAATGTGGCCGTGTTGCCAAGCACCCTAAGTTCGGTCACATGAACACGGGGGAGGACAACCTTCAGAACTTTGAATCCAGGTCACAAGTATCCCCAATGTGGGTCCATCAAACCCCTAACCCAGTTGTAAGTCAAGGACTATCTGTAGGACCATAGATTTGACTGGTTTGTCTAAGTCAGTGTTTCTCAACCTCAACAACTTTAAGACCTGTGGACTTCAACTCCCAGAATTCCTCGGTCATTATGTTTGACTGCCTAAGTTCCTTGCTCCATCGACTTCTAGGGCAACCTTCCACAAAGCTGCTTTATGGATTATTTGGACTACAATTCCTATTTCTGCCCAGTTTTTCTTCAGTTTGGTGTAGTATAAAGTACTGCATTACACTTCTAATCCTTTCCAGTTACTGTAGCAAGTGGCTAACTGGATATGACTGAAATGCAACACATTTTGTGAACAGCAGGAAAGGAGATAACTTATTTTCTGGTCCAGTTTCTTCTCACATACAGCAGAAAATTGTTCCTAGTTCTCATTCCATGTGAGTTTTCCTATCTTTGTAAGTTTTTGATGCTCTCTGAGCTTGGTTGTTTGCTTGCAGATGTTTCATTATCCAGCACTGATTGTGTTACCTAGTTGGGTAATGAAACATCTGCAAGCAAACATCTGCAAGCAAAATCTGGGTGATGCTTCCTTTCTCCTTGTTCTGGAATACTTTTATGCCGTGGATGATGTTCAAAGCCATCTGGGCGATGCTTCACAAGGAGATAAAACAAGGCTGAATTTATTAGTTGGCCAGGACTCCATTCATTGGCTAAGTGTCTCCAGTCTCATGTGCTAGCAAAAGAAGTTGCAGACAAACTGATTCATGTTCCCGGCAGGCAAAGATAAATAGCTTCAGTTGGACAGGGCAACATATCCTTTTCAGTGTCCACCACACATCTCAGTAGGGAACACTTTCCTCACTCAGCCAAAGGATATTTGAAGAGAACATCAAAGAGCTACCTGGCCTCTTATCTTCGCTTCAATAAATAAAAAACCCAGGAAACAACCAACCCTGAATCTTTGCAGTCCTCCCCAGCAAACTCAACAAGAGAAGCAAGCCCTTGAGCATCTGCAAAATATTTTTTTCCCTGCCACTGTACTAGAGAGTTAACTGGTATTGTGGGGAAAATCAGTTATCAGTCATAATCAATATGAGGAATTGATTAAATCAAGTTTATATATGGAGAGATAAGGCCACAGTCTGTTATTTGTAAGAACAATCCCGCAGATTTGCAATAGGAAATGCTTTTTCTTTTGGTGCTTGGCATTCCCAAACTGCTCCCTCTTCTTGATTTATGGGAGATGTTTCCCTCCAATTTGTTGCTGTAGTCCTCCTATAATCACATTTCCAGCAGTTTGTAGCATCCTGTGGTAGCATAAGCATAAGTTTCTGAAAGAAAACAGGTATAGGAAGTGAACTGAGGTGCATTACAGTAACTTGAGATCTTTTACCTATAAATAAGATAGGCCCCCTATCTTAAGGAGGTCCATCATGTGGAACCATAAGAAGAAGAGCCTTATCTATGGTGGCTCCCTCCTTATGCCACATCATCCCTATGGAAATAAGTTTGAGCCCGACTTTGACACTCTTGAAAAGCACTGAAGACATGTTTTTGCCTGGAGATCTCAGGGTGATATGGAGCCCATCAAGAGTTGGTTTGATAGTTGTTGTCAGGATTATTGAAATTTGTTTTGGGGTTTTATTTCTGTAAGCCACTATGGGTGAGTTGGACAGCCACATATATTTTCTTAATAAATAAAGTATAATTATTATGCATGCTTACATTATCAGTTACTTATGCATGAGTCTTTGCTGCCTTTCTGAATGTATAAATATGAGTGGATCTCTTCATTGGAGGGAGACCCATCAGCACATGCTATCCAATAAAGACTGCAGTAAGCCTTGATAATTTGCTTTTGGTCCTGCATTTAATTCCACAGTTCATTCAACATTAACATAAAGGACTATCTGGGTATGTTGACTTTCATCATGCTTGCCATGACCGACCTCTAAATCATCTCAAAGTTTTTGCCTTTAAAAAAAAAAGAAATAATGAAACTCCATAAACTGTCTGGTCATTCCGCAGAGCCTATGGCGTCTGTTGGTGTCTTAAATGTGCGAACGGTGCACTTCACTGGTTCAGACTAAAGCACTGATGCAAATCAAAATAAAAGAGCATACAAGATGCCTGGCACTGGACCTTCTCATCCTGCTCCTTCAGCTGCATTCCAGGATACAAATATAATGATCTCCAGGATCAAAAGAACTACTACAGACTAGCTCAGGGGTCTGCAACCCACGGCTCTGGAGTCGCATGTGGCTCTTTCTTTCCTCTGCTGCGGCTCCCTGTCGCTCAAAACATGCGTCACAACCGCCAATGTGCGACACCTGCCGGCACGTGATTTATTGAGCTTTTTGACCCATCTTTTTTTTCCGGAGTTCAAAATGTTTTTTGTTGCATGCAGAAATAAAAATTTGTTTTCTATGTAGCAGTTTATTGATTACATAAATGCAACACACTATAGTTTATATATATATATATATATACATAGCATAAAGGTAAAAAAACCGATATATGCAGTCAGTGTTATCTTCATTTTAGATGTCAAAAGGTTTTTGTGGCTCCCGGTGTTTTCTTTTCTGTGGGAAACGGGTCCAAATGGCTCTTTGAGTTTTTAAGGTTGCAGACCCCTGGACTAGCTGATAGAGGCGAGATTTGAAAGAGAGGACTCTGTCTTTTTCTTGGCTTATGCTCAGCTGGTCCTAGGCAATTCCAGCCTGTGCAGAGGCAATCACACCTTAATAAGATGCTGCATAACAACTGGTCTGACAATTCTGCACAACAGTAATTATGTAGAACAATTCCAATAAACCAACCACCTCATCATACCCATTAAAGAAGAATCAAAACAAAGCAGCCTTTTATGGATGTTAAAAGACCCCATATCTCACATCTTCTTGTGAAATAATCCAGCCTAATTCTTTTTTTCCAGAGTAAATTTACTTGAACCATATGTCACAGGTCATAAGTTTTTAATACTCATCAGCTGGAGGAATCCTCAATAGCCCGTACAAATGTAGGAAAAACTACATGTGTTCACCCTCCCCTTCTCTAACTTAATAGATGGTTTGCTATCAGCTTTCCTGGGTCAAAATTAGATCATCCTGCAACTAACAGTGTTGGGGGTTCAGGACCAAGATCTAATTAGCTATTAGTTTCTTTATGCTTTTGTGATTAATTAGGAATGTTTGTTCACCTCCAGAAAGAAAAAGAAATGGACAAAGAACTAAGGAAATATATGCTTCTGGAAATAACTGAAGACCTAATTTAACTAAGTGCAGCCAAAAGGAATATCAGATGCCCTTAATTTGGTAGAATTAAGTCTGCATAGCCAATAGTTAGGGTTAGGGTTAGCGTCAGAGACAATATTTTGAGCCTCACAGACCCAAACTGTCAAAGCACTACCTCAGACCCACTATCTCAGAATGTCTTGACAAACATGACAAGTTTTTAACACAATTGTTAATTGATCAAGTATGTGAAATTGGTCTCAGATTAACTGGCATTTGAATAACCACCATGTCACTTTCCCCATTTTTTTCCTATTTCATCCCAATTTAATACCTACATCAGTTTAGCCTACCATGCATCTGATAATTCATGAAGCTCTGCCTTTTCTTAGACTGAAAAGGTGCTACCAGATCAGTTCAACAGAAAACAGTATAGAAATTTTTCTTATAATTATCAAGCACAACCCACAACCCAGGAGAGATCATTGATCATTGTTTAAGAATAGGCAACTTGGTGTTCTCCAAATGTACTGGACTATGATTGCCACAAGCTTTTACTATTAGCAATGCTGGCTGAGGCTGATGGGAATTGAAGTCCAAACAATCCCTGCAAAGGATCAGGTGGCCTACCCCCTGCGCTAAGGAATAAAATCCAGTTAGAAAAATAAAGAGTTTTTATTCATGTGTGTATTTGAAGCACTACAAATCCAAATTCTCTTGCAAGCAGCCTTTGATGGGTAATTTCTCTAAAACTGAAATCAGGAAAATTGGAGAGCCTTCCTTCCTTCCTTCCTTCCTTCCTTCCTTCCTTCCTTCCTTCCTTCCTTCTTTCCTCCCTCCCTCCCTCCCTCCTTCCCTCCTTCCTTCCTTTACAGATTTACAGATTAACAGAGTTGGAAGGGACCTTGTAGGTCACCTAGTCCATCCCCCTATCCAAGCAGGTTGGGTCACCCTACACCATTTCTGACAGATGACAGTCCAGTCTCTTCTTGAAAGCTTCCAGTGATGAAGCTCCCACAACTTCTGAAGGCAAGCTGTTCCATTGGTTGATTGCTCTCACTGTCAGAAAATTTCTCTTTCCTTTCCTTTCCTCCTTTCCTTTCCTTTCCTTTCCTTTCCTTTCCTTTCCTTTCCTTTCCTTTCCTTTCCTTTCCTTTCCTTTCCTTTTTTCTTTTCTTTTCCTTTCTTTCCTTTTCCTTTCCTTTCTTTTCTTTCTTTCCCACTGACCAAAAGGATCCAATGATATGGAAACCAGCAGGCATCTAAAATAGGCATTGCTAAAAAGAACACACAATAGAGAAGTCATGCCGGAATATCTAAAGAGAGAGAGAAGGAAGGGGAGTAGCTAAGTTTTAAATCAAGAAATGGCAGGAGATTCTGCCGTACATTTGAAATATTGGCCCATTAATCCTGCCTAGTATGCATTTGAGATTTGATTTTCTTGGTGGAAGCTGTCACTTCAAGAGTATGTAAAACTGTCTTCCATTTTTCAGTGTGGCAACTCAGTCACTACAATCACTATTCCCATGATCTGCTGCCACTCCATAGTGGGGCGAAAAAGGAGAGCATCCTGAAAGGCAGTTGTACATATACACCCTGATGTGAAGAGAGGATGATATCATTGTTAAGGGAATTGCAGCTGAATGGAAACAAACAAGTTCAAATCCCCACTAAACCATTGCATTCAGTGGATGATTTCCAACCAGTCTCTGTCTAACAGCCTAATCTCACCTCCACAGAGCTATTGTAAATAATAAAAGATATGACAGTAGGATGAACCAGGTGTACCAGCCTGAGCTTCTGGAAGAAAAGAGGGATAAATGTAATAGCACAATAAACAGCTTCAGTCCATTGTTTATGAAATGTAACTTTTTTCAGCACTGTCATAATTTTGAATGATTGCTAAACAAATGGTCATAAGTCAAGGGAGGACTATCTCCATTTTTTTAAATGTAAGCTGCCCACAGTCATTCTGGAATTGAGCAACTTCTAAATATTATTATTGTATTAATTAATAATTGTCAGGGTAAAAATTTAAGAGCTGACCAGCTGCTACAATGACGTAATGCTGGGAATGAGTCAGCAAGGTTTTGGGGCTGATATCACTTTAAGAGCCTGTAATAAGAAGAGGCCCTGTTGGGGTGTATCTCTCTCTCTGTGTGTGCTTCCGGGCTGTAATTGCTGATTGCTGTTTGTTTGAGGTCTGACTATTCAATTCAAATCTTTATTGTCACTGCACAACATATGTACAATGAGATTGGTTGAGCTCCCTCAGTGCACCCCCCCCCAACACAATACAACTCACAGTGTGTGTATGTATATCAGGGGTCCCCAAACTTGGCAACTTTAAGACTTGTGGACTTCAACTCCCAGAATTCTCCAGCCAGCATAGCTGGCTGGAGAATTCTGGGAGTTGAAGTCCACAAGTCTTAAAGTTGCCAAGTTTGAAGACCTCTGATGTATATATTCTTTGTAGATAAAACCACTATTGAAATACAAACCTCTCTTTACTGTATTTGCTCCTGGATTGTGTCACATAGTCACACTGTGTGCACTCTGACAATAATTAATCAGATTTCAGTTCCAGCTCCAATGACCAGTACATCAAAGCTATCCCTCAGAAATGGGTCTTTAATTCACTCCAGAATACAGTACAAATTCTTTCCACAATTGTAGAAAGTTCCTCACATCCTAGTGGCAAACAGATATTCACGAATGAAGGTGAATATACGTTTCCCAGGATAATGTTTCAGGACCGACCCAGATTGGATCCTGCAGCAAATAGATACTGCTCATTAAAAACGAGTTCTCTGTTATCCTCAATTTCACCTCTGGATGGGCAGGAACTTCCCTTGAAAGAGCAGGTTTGCAATCTTAGGATGCTCCTGGACCCACAATTCTTACTAGAAGAGCAGACAGACTTGACCAACTTGAGCAGATGCAGCAACTGAGATTCTACCTGATGCAAGAGCACCTAGCTGAAATAACTCATGCCCTCACCATCGAAGTAGATTACTGCAATGTCCCTTACATGGGACTGCCCTTGAAGAGCATTTCAAAACTACAACTAGTCCAGAATGCAGCAGCCTATGTACTTACAAACTCTCAACACTGGGAACAGATGACATCAATTCTGCAAGCTCTACACTATAGTCCTTAATGGCTTATAGCTTGGAACTTGGATATCAATGGGACCCCATTCTCCCAATTATGTCATCCCAACCTATTAGATCTTGTAGGGCTGAGCTGCTAGAGGTACCACCCTTCCAGAAAGTGAAGAGAGCTGAACTTAGATAGGACTGTTATAGGAAATGGCTCCTACAGAGATCAAAGTTGCCCCATTCCTACCGGTTTTTAAGAAGCAATTAAAAACCATTATTCCAGAGTGCAACTTTCATGATTTTGTTGACTTAATTTACTGTGCAAATTTTATTTTTTTTTCTCTTTTATTTGTTGTCAGTTATGTTGATGTTCTATGTAGATGTTTAAATTGCCATTTTGTTGTCTTCATTGTAAGCTGCTAACAGTCATTTGATTATGGCGGAGTATAAATCCAAGCATAAAATAAAAGTATAAAAGTTAAATACCACCAGTGGTAATTAAGCTGTATATCTTTTTCTTTTCGGTGTCAATAGAACCATGGATGACATAGCAACTGTATCAAATAGGGATCATGCAAATTTTATTGCCCCCAATATGCTAAGGGTTTGTTTAATTATACAGTCCTTGGGTTTTTTATTCTACTGTAAGACCAACAAATCAATTGTAAAAAAAAGTAATGATGAAAATGTTCATTTCTCTGTTCCACTTTCCAGAACCCATAAAGATGATGGATTAAACCTTATATAATATCTGGACCTCTTCAAGCTGTCGTATGACATTTTCAGTTTAATTAACACAATACAATTAGCCATTAACTTTCATTATGGAGCTGCTATTTGGTAAGGAACCGGAGAGAACCAGTTAAGGGAGACAATCTCCCTCTTTTCATTTTTTTTTCAGCTTTAGTATGCTTGGTCTGGATTAACGCAATGGTAATATTTCCTTCCACATTTTCTCCAATGTGTTTAATCTAATTTGACAGAAGTAATGATGACCTTTTTAAATTCTTGCAAAGAAGCAAAATTCTGGTAAAAAGATTGTTTGAAGTGCAGGATTCTTGCATTCATGTTAATTGCTAGGCAGGCATTGGAAAGAGAAAACTATACATGCCTTAGCACCCAACTCATTTCACAAGGTGGTGGTTGTTGTGGGGAAAATAGGAGGAGGAGGAAGTATTAAGTATGTTCAGAACCTTGAGTTATTTATAAAAATAATAAAGGCAGGATAAAAAATATAAAAATAATACTCTATCATCTTTCAATGATTTACAACTTCCTCAATTTCTTAGACTTCAGTTAAATCTAACCCCTAACAAAGGTAAGTTACATTATGATTTAACAAACTGGACACAAAAGATTCTAATCAGAAGGAAAAAATATGCATAAGCCTATTCTTGATTCTACTTACATCCCCATATTTCATGTAACCAGCTAAGAGACAGCATTTCTCATTTGCTCTCCCTTCTCCTTATGGAACATGCATGTTGCCATCTTTGCATAAACATCACACCTGGCCATATTATGGTATCCTGGGACTTGTTGTGTTTTCTAAATCAAGACAACTTTGACTGAATCAGTAAGTCATGATTTATTATAATGGGTGATCCCACGCTCCATTGTTTTTGCTACAACACACTCTTTTTATTATTTATAGTATAACTCCCTACTCCCTCGAATACACAAGGAAATTAGCAAAGATTAAAATCTCAACTAAAGAATGAAAATTTTCAAAATATATTGTGAAACTAATCTGAAAACTAATTAAGACCGACTCTTCCAGAAATCCTCATAATATGGACAGTAGCAAGTATTTATTTATTTTACTTATCTCTCATCTTTATAATTTTTACAAACAGCTCCAGAGATCTAACATATCCAACACACCTTCCTCTTCCTATTTTCCCCACAATAACTCTGTGAGGTGAGTTGGGCTCAGAGAGTGTGAACTAGTTACCTGAAATGCCTTTAATTTGCTTCCATTTATTTTCCTCTTCAAAGCTCTGCTTTGCAGAATTATATGCTAAAGAATGGCAGCTTATGTGACAGGGCCTTAAGAAATCTCCTCACAAATAAAATCATAAGCCCTAGGGCAGATTGCTCTGTCTCATGATTTCCCATTAGACTAATACAAATAGAAACATCCCTTTCTATCCTGAACTTCCCAGCAGCAAGCGATAGACCAAATGCAAACAGTCAAATTCCATCATTTCCGTATACCTGCTTTGGAGTGGAACAATCTAACCACAGGGAATGCCATCAAGCCAAACTGAGGAGGCTATCAAGCAGGCTTTTAATCTTATTTTTGACTTGCTGCAAAGCAAAAATGCTTTCAGGCATTTGAAGACTGAATTTTACCAGCTCTACAAAACAAAATTGAAGACAACGTTCAAACTAAATCAAACTAATCTTCCTATAAGTAGGTTCATTAACCTAGAACAAGGGCAGGTATCTTAGCTTCCTTGCTGTTCCTCTGCATCTATGCATGTGGGGGAAATTGTTTTTGAAAAATGGATGTTTTCTAATCAATGGGCAATAGGCTTAATTCACGCTTGGATGCTAGAGCGAATCACATGGCAAGAGGAGAATTCTTACAGATTTGGACTGAATGGTACAAACTCATGTCATCTGCCTAAACCAGTGATGGCTAACCTTTTTGTCGCCGCGTGCTGAAAGCACACATAATGCAATGCGCGCGTGACACCCCCCGCATGCCACGCCCCTCGCGCATGCACACACACCCCCGTGAATGCACGTGGGACCCCCCCATGTTCCCTGCCCCGTGTATGCGAGCATGACCCCCATGCATGCACGTGCAACCCCCCGTATGTGCCTCCCTGTGCATGCACGCGCATCTCCCGCATGCACCCCGCCCCCCGCGCATGCGCGGCAGAGACCCAAAAATCAGCTGGCTGGTGGGAGGCGCACACACATCGTGGTAGAGCTGAGCTGGGGCATGCCCGCAGAGAGGGCTCTGTGTGCCACCTGTGGCACGCGTGCCATAGGTTCGCCATCACAGGCCTAAACAAATGATTGTGGGATCTACAATTTTATAACTAATATATTCAAATTGGATTTACAAAGGCCAAGTTCAGCCAGGTAATCTGTCTATTAATATGCCATTTCCATTAAGAGGACTGATGAATTACTTGTCTCTTAAAATCTGTAAGAGGGTTAAATCTGTACTTCCCCACTCCCAGCCCACAACATCAATAAGATCTTGAAATTGGCTTACAGGGGTATTACGTTCAGATTATCCAGGGATCTCCTGTCCTTAGGTGATTGGGACAATGTATTGTGCGCTGCCCTTCACACACACCCTCTCAAAAAAAAAAACTTATATGGAAGCTTGCTATTTTGCTGATATTAATCAGAACATGTTCCTCTCATATTTTTCATCTCATATATTTTTCAAGACATTTCTTCTGAGACATTTCTTCTGAGGCATGAAACAGAGGCTGGCACATCCAAATCACATAACAAACTGTAACTGTACTATTCTGATAACAGTCTCCAAGCAGATAAACTATACCAGGGGTATAAAACTCAAGGTCCGTGGGCTGGATCCGGCCCGCAGGGTGCTTAAATCTGGCCTGTGGGGCCACCCTGGAAACAGCGAAGGACCGGCCTGCTGCCTCTGCCAGCAAAAACGGAACTCGGGAGGACTGTGTGCACCCCCAGGCTCCATTTTCACTGGCAGAGGGCTTTAGGAGGCTGTTGTGGCTGAAAACGGGGCCCAGGGGGTCACGCGCACCCCCAAGCTCCATTTTCACTGGCAGAGGGCAGCAGGAGGCCGTCGCGACTGAAAACAGAGCTTGGGAGACTGTTTTCACTGGCAGAGTGCTCGGGCCACCACAGATGGGCCCCCGACACGAGTGACATCAAGCTGGCCAGGCCCACCCTGGCCAGGCCCACCCCAGCCCCCGAGGTCAAACACAACCCTGATGCGGCCCTAAATGAAATCGAGTTTGACACCCCTGAACTATGGCTTAACATAAAAGCCTGGTTCTCACAGTAAACTAAGACAATAGCACAACATGCTATATTGCAAACTATGCAACCCAAATTTAGTCTAATCTAGCATGTTGTTCAAATTTAGCCAGAATGTAGAGTCTGGAAAAAGTGAAATATTAGGAAGGCCCATAAAGAACACTGCTCTCTCCATGATATTATCAGATATTGTGAGATGTGACCTAGAAGCATTCTCAGATAATGTCTATTCTTTTTCAGGCCATGCAGTCTTTTACTAATAAAAAGGAGACTAAAACAAAAAAAATCTGGATTTTTTTCCCCTTTTCCACATAGAAAAATAGATATGCTGGTTATTTATTTATTTATTTTATATCCTGCCTTTTTATTTTTATAAACAATTCAAAGTGGAGAACATATCTAATACTTCTTCTTCCTCCTCTTTTCCCTACAACAACAACCCTGTAAAGTAACACACTCTCTTCATCTGAGAGAGAGTGATTGGCCCAAGGTCACCCATTGCTTTGTTCTTGAACTTCTGATCTCTTGGTTTTTAGCCTGCTCCCTTAACCAATAGACTAAACTGGCTCGCCATTATTAAGAGTAGAGTAGAGTAGAGTAGAGTAGAGTAGACTGGCTCGCTTAAGAGTAGAGTAGAGTAGAGTAGAGTAGAGTAGAGTAGAGTAGAGTAGAGTAGAGTAGAGTAGAGTAGAGTAGAGTAGAGTAGAGTAGAGTATTATATCATATTATATTGCATTATATTATATTATAATATATAAAACACCTTTTAAAGTTATGTAGAATATTGCCACAATTTATAATGGTGTCACTTGAAATTTGGGTCACCAATCCAAAAGTCCATTAAGCAGTAGGAACAGGAAGGATATTACTAAACAAAGGAAGTATTAAAAATGTTACTTCTAGTCTAAAATAGCCTAATTGTGGCATTGTCCATGCATTGCCCCAATGAAGAGTAATCTAGTTTTACCAGAAGCATGTCATAATATGATTGACATGAGGGAGGGTTTTCTATTGAGTTTGCTTAGTATGTGGTGCCTAAATTTCCAGAGTATCTCGGAAATATTATTTCAGTAATTCTTAGTCAGTCAGGAGACATGTAGTATAGAGATCCTATATTTTAGCTCTAAATAGGAATTTTTTAACCTGTGGAAGGAGCAAAGGAGTAAACCCCAAAATGCAACGTGTTTCACTTGCACAATCTAAATCAAATGCACAGGCTTCCTGGTCTGAGAGTCATACCTGTGATAAAGAACTTGGAAGAGTAGTTAATTAAAAACTCAATATGAGTCAGAAATATGATACAGCTGCAAAAATGGTAAATGCAATTGTAGGATGCATCAACAAATATAAAGTTTCAAATTCATGGCATATAGAAGTTCTACTTTATCTTCCTTTGGTCTGATTACCCCATGATAAAATATTATATCCAGTTCTGGGAACGATTATCACAGGAAGAATTCTCAACAGATTCAGAAAAAAGCAAGAAAGACGATTGGGGAATACAGTGAACACTAAGTCCTATGAAGAGAGACTGCTGAAGCAGAGGGGCATGTTTCATCTTGTAAAGAGAGATTTGAAGAGGGATATGAGAATGCTCTTCAATTACAGGGAAAGATATCACACAAAAAAAACCTAAATCCTGTTCTTGGTAAGGTACTGGGAAGCAGGTTCTTCATGAAAGTGAGGAAAAAAATTCTTCACCACAACAGTTTGAAAGTAGAAGCAAAGATCAAGGGAAGTGGTGGGCTCCCTTCACTGGATATGTTTGGAAGAAGTTGGAAAACTCCCTGGAGTGGCTACCTCAGACTGGATTGCCACACAAAGCAGAAGAATTGTCTCCAAGCCTAAACTGCCCCTTTCAATCCATGGTGGGAACTCATCACCACCTGAAGGCAGTCTGCCATGTTTACGACACATGCAATCTCCAACTTACCCAAAGCTATGCATGTTCCAAAAGACTATCCTTGGGATTACTTCCATGCCAGCTGCCAAATCTACATTACTGTACACAATATTTGACAATCTCCAATCTCGTGCTTCAGCCTAAATATTTACTTGATTCAAGTCGATGCCAAGCAGTTGCTCTATTCATAACTTTCTGATCAAAAGGGAAATTTGTCAAATGTGACTTGTTAGCAAAGCAGAACATATATGATGAAGACAAGACTACGGGTGAGGTTTTTAGCAGTTTATTATCAGATAATCAAAATCCCAAACTGGGCATGATTGTCTGTTATGTGTTCAGATCAGATGCACTTAGCACAGCTTGACAGACAATTCAGTATGCAGCACAGCTATTGAATGCCTGTATTATTACTGCCGATCAAAGGTATCCTTTATAATTAAAGTGTTCCCCACAGCTGTTTGCTAAGAAACATTGAAGAAACACATCACGTTAAAGCAACCATGAAGTATGTTCACAGAAATCAAATTTTCTCTGTACTGGATGAGGATCGCTATTTTTAGAAAACAATTTTTTTTTACCTGTGGGCTTCCTATGACAAACGAATAAAATGTTTGTGATGTGAACAAATCTGCCTCAGGTTTGTCCTTATAAATCTAAACCAAGGCAGACTGCGTAGAGGCTGAGAAATGGGATGTCATATCCAGGACAGAAGATAGTGGCCACAGCTCCAAGGCATTGAGGAACAAGAGTTGGAACCCAATGAAGCAGTAGGTTCATTTGGGATTGGACCTTATCCAGAATATCAGTGCCTGTTCCTTCCCATGGAAGATTCGTAATAGGAAAATGGCAAACTAGCCAAGGCATGGCCAAATGGTGTGTTCCTTGTGGGGACGATATGAAACTAAATATAAGATTTAGATCTTCCCCCACCCATCCACCCTTTCTCTTTTTGTTTCAGCATTTGGAGAAAAATAGAGGTGTTCATGTTTAAAGAAGCTTCAATTGAGGATTTGTTCTTCCTTGATTCATCTCTCTCTTTGTCAGATTCAAGCCTTCTTCAGGCATCATAAAACTAGAACATGAATATGACCGTAGCAAGATAGTAATCAAATTGCATCTTTTCTCTGCAGAAGTGTACATGCTGAATGGGAATGTTTGCAGGAGTGTGGTTTTCATATGAATGAATGAATTCTTTAAACAAGACATGAAGTAGGGCTTATAATGCTTATCTATTGGCTCCCACATGAGCCAAGATTTCTCTCCAGCCAGCATTTGCACTCAGCTGCAAGATTCAGGCTTCGTTTAAATGACCCTTATCCAGAGTTCTCATGTAGGGATCACTCCAGATTTTGTAGCACCTAACTAGGTCTCCAGATGTTGAATGACCACAATCAGGGAGAATGGTATGAGCTAAAGTATCTTATCCCCATCGATATGACTATAACCTGGGTGTTATTAAGCATTCAAAAGTGCTTTATGTCCACATGATTTCTTGATATTTGACAAGGATTTTTTTTAAAATTGCTATACCGACTATTGTCTTTTCTTGGTACAATTGCCTGGAAAAGATTGTAGTTGAGACCTCCCCCTCCTTCAATTGTTTTTATTGCAATTTATCCAAGAGTTTTCCCACTCCTGGAACAAATAATGATAATTGGAGGAATCCACAAAGAGTGGTTGACAGGCAAAGGATTATTAAAGGACTTGGAAACTGAACTCTATCCATGGTTCTGCACACAAATTTATCCTCTGAAATTTTATTCTTTGTTCGAATGAAGTTTTATTCCTTCTTCCTGAGATTAGGATAGGATAGGATAGGATAGGATAGGATAGGATAGGATAGGATAGGATAGGATAGGCAGAGTTGGAAGGGACCTTGGAGGTCTTCTAGTCCAACCCCCTGCTCAGGCAGGAAACCCTATACCATTTCAGATAAATGGTTGTCCAATCACTTCTTAAAAACTTCCAGTGTTGGAGCATCCAGAACTTCTGGAGGCAATTAATTGTTCTAACTGTCAGGCAATTTCTGCTTAGTTCTAGGTTGCTTCTCTCCTTGATTAGTTTTCACCCACTGTTTCTTGTCCTGCCCTCAGGTGCTTTGGAGAATAGATTGACTTCCTCTTCTTTGTGGCAACCCCTGAGATATTGGAACACCACTATCATGTCACCCCTAGTCCTTCTTTTCATTAAACTAGACTTGTGCATCTATTTTTATGTATAACACCAGAACTGAAGTAGCTACAAGATTATGACTGATTTCCACAAATATGGGACAAATATAATGCTGCTTGCAAGAAATGCACACTTTTCCCTTTTCTAGCAGCCTGATATTTTAGCCTAAGTGGTAGACATTAGTTCTCTTAATATGTGCATTTACAGGAAAACATACTGCATAATTCATGAATATTTAGGTAAAGTAATTTGGCAATGACATTTCCTATGTTAAAATGCAGCAGTTGAGCCAAAATGGTTAAATAAATGTTACATCCTAATTTTATTCTATTTTACTGAGTTGTAGGGCAGAATGTCATATAAACAGAAACCAAAGCTGCTAATGAAGATGGGATCCATATTTAAGTGCACCCTAATAACAATTTAGCCACAAAACTCACTGTATGTCCTTGTGAATTTATTCCTTTGTTTAGCCTATTGCATACTAGTCGCTGCAACAAAAAAAAATTGACATCTAGGGAATACTATAGGCAGGAGGAATGAAATAAAATAATTTGTGTTTCAATTTACTTTGACTTCATTAATTTACATTGTTTCATTACATCAGTTTCTGCCCCCCCCCCATTCTTATACATTTGGCAACAGTGGTGGGAAGGGGAAATGCTGCATAAAAGAAGTTGAAACATAAGGAAACAGATGGGAGGTGTAATATCCAGAACAGAATGAAGTTTCACTGCAGCCTTATGAATACAAATACAATTCAACTCTTAGTTCAAAACCCCGTCTACTTCCTATTTCCTTCTGTCATTCTGTGCTGACTTGGGGATGGGTAAAATAAATTTGATTTATAACAACTAAGTTCTAGATCAGGGATGTTAAACTCATGTCGTCACGGCGGCATCACGTGACGTATCGGGACTTTTTTCCCCTTCGCTAAACCAGGCGTGGGTGTGGCCAGTGCGTGACGCATCTGGCCCACGGGCCAGGAGTTTGACAGCCCTGTTCTAGATTAATGAGAGACCATAATAACACCTAGAAAGCATGTGACACTCTCACGTTCACTTTTCAAAAGTAAGAAACTTGTGCATTTCATAATTCAATCGGAATTCTAAAGGTGTCACATTCCAAATTACTTTTCGATACTTTCCAACCCAATGATACGTTGAAAAACAAAATAAAAAATTGCAGAGGTTCTGGACTCTATCAGCAGAATAAGTCTCCAAAATCAAAGAAAATTGTTTCAATTCAATCATCCAGTTGGGCAGTGGCTTAGAATTGCTGCTGAGACCTCCATTCTAAGTCTTCCTTCCACTTCTTTCTTGGGTAAGGTGACCCAAGTAAATATATTATTAGTAAGAATTCCAGGAAAGAACCATTTGCTGCCTGCTTTTAAAATGTGCCATTAGACCTATGCAAATTAGATCTCTAATTCAAATGGAGATCCAAGATCTGGAAAAGGTTTGATTTGAGTCCGCCATTTGAGATTAAAGGGGAAATGGATTTATTTTAAGCCAATTCAAGATTTGTGATTCAGTGTTCACAGGCTATAATGGGGAGGCATTAAAATGCCTGCAGCAGCTTTGTTTTTGGCAGAATCAGATGGAAATAACAGGGATGGTAATCTTTTAGAGATCACTGACCTTGCCAAGTTTCAGCTGGATACTTTCAAAGCTTTAACTGCATTAAAGAAATTGCTCCACATATTTCTAAGGCAGAGAAAACAGCTTCTGGATTGTCCGGCAAAAAACTTAAATTGGACAGAACCAGGATAGAAGGTGTCCTGCTCCAACACCGAAATAACCCTTTTTAAAATGCTTAAAAATAAGCTCTTAATTTTCAACTTGCTTTTGGGGGCAACAAGATTGGCATGACACTAAAGGATGGCAATTGCCTTGGCTTTATTTAATGTAGTCTTTGATCATGAGAAAGATTGGCATTCTTGGCCTTTCCTGAATGGCCAGCAGGACTCATTTGCATCAGAGTTGCAATTAGTTGATTATGTGTGTTAGCTGGTTAGCAAAGGCAGCAGAAGCAGCTGGCACCCAGAGCTACCCAACACCCAGAGATAAGCAGGTGATAGAAACTGAAACAGAAAATGTGGCATTTGAAACCCAGCCTTGGCACAGACGGTCTAAGGTTGTATGAATCACCAAGCATTTGAAATGGTGCCTATAAACATGAACCTGGCCCTGATTTGTTTGGGTCAAGAGACTTAATCCAGCAACAGACATGCAGATTTTCAAAGTAAGGTTTGGTCCAAGAGTACATAACAGATTTCTTAGCTTGGAGCTGATATTCAGGTCACTGAGAACTGAACTGAGCTCCCAGTTTTGTGTTGGCAGGACCATCCCAGAAATGTAAATTTCTATTACTACAGAGTTAAAGCTTGTGGATGGCCATATTCAAGAAACTAAGAAGTAAGAACTAACTAATAAACATTAGCTGTCATAGGTGAGAGTTTAATGAGATGATAAAACTCAATGACTGGTTGCTCAGATCAAGAACGCCTACCATCCACACTCAACATATCTACCCTAACATTCTCCATGTATAGGACTAAAGTTGTAGTGTTATATAGTGTCTGTAACAATAGCAGCAGGAAAGCCATCAAATCTATGAAGAACTTCAAAAGGCTTTAACAAATGTTTTGAAGTTACCCGATTGAATTCATCACTTCAAAGTGTGTCTCTGTTTCAATTCATGAACCTGCATAAACACTTGTTTGTCTGTTTATTGATCTTCTTGGTCTTTGAATTTTTAGAGATAAATTAGTTACCGGGTCTGTTAAATTCTCCTCTCCATCGAATTATAAGATAGAATTAAACTTAGGCTTTTCAGAGCAATATTTTTAACAAAACATTTTAAGAAAAATTTTGAAATCTACCTTTAGTGGACATTTTGCTAACGATAAAAATGAATTGGTGATTTCAAGATACACTGATCAAAACGGGTTGTTTGTGGGAAGAAGGGAATCAAGCTGTCACAACTCCAGGAGACAAGCTGTTTCAAGGTCAGGAAACTCCCGCTTATTTCAAGTTTGAGTCTCCCTTCCTTTGGATCCCTCCTAGTTTTAGTCCTACCCTCAGGAATAATGGAAATTAATTTCATTATCTCTTCCTTAGGACTGTCCTTCAGGTATTGGAAGACTTCTATCACGTCTCCCCCTTGGCAGCCTTGTTAACATAAATAATTCCTTGAATTATTGCATGATTTAAACTTCAAATCCCTCAACACTTTTGTCATACTTCTCTGAGTTCTTTCTGCTCCTCATCACCTTTCTTGTATCAATAAGATATTTTAGATGAAGTCTGGTCAGTGCAGACTAGAATGGAAGTATTATTTTGCATGGTATCAACATTATACCTCTATGGATACAGCTAAATATTTGTCTCTTTTGGCTACTACGCTGCACTGCTGGCTCATTAAGCTATGATCTACCAGCATACCTAGCTGCTTCTCACAACTATTATTGATATGGCAGTTATTACCTAACTTGTACCCATGCTGCTTTTTTCCCCCCTACGTAGTTCTCACTGGTCAGGCAAGGAAGGTATGTTGCAGATTCCATCAGCTAAAGAATTCTAACTGGTAGGGTTCAGGAAGAGAGTGTTCTTTGCCATTGTCCCACCCTTTGGAATGTTTTAACCCTCCCCACAAATGAGGTGAGCCCCCACTCTCCTGGCTTTTTGGACAGGTGTATAGTTCTGTTGGCCTTATTTGGGACTCACAGAAGAGCATGTAGACATGGGGCTGGTTGGCATCTTGAAAGTCCTTCCCTTCCTTTTAAAATAACTTTTAATACTGAATTTCAATCATCCTTGCCTCTTTTTAAATTTTATGTACTGTTTTTAATGTTTTAATATTTGATTTGTATACCAGCCAGAGACCCTCTGTGAGGGAGATGGGCAGTTTTGAAATGTGATAAATAAATCAATAAATATCAATTTCTTATAACTGAACTGTACTTTGTTGGATAGAGCCCAATATTTGAGTCTATTAAGAACATTGTCAACCCTGAAGCTGTTTTTTGCAAGTGATAGAAATCTTACCCACCCACCTCCACTAGCTTAGTTTCATCTGCACATTTGCTGGGCGTCTGTTTCGTTACCTTGTATGAGTCATTTATGAATATGGTAAAGAAGACCAGATCCAGACCAGATCTATCAGGTAGCCCACTGGATTCCTAATATTTTCAGGCAAGGGAGCTGGCTAAAAGAATTACCAATGGAAAGAAAAATCTACACCTGGTTTTCAGCAGTGACTTAATGGTGAGTGTTGTTTCCTAATATTCCAGTTAGTACATTTGACAAAGAGGCAAGGAACAAATATGTTTAAACTTTTGGGAGTTCTGCGGCTTATAAGATAATTTTCTGGACCCCTCTTTCTTATTAGCGTCACTCTCCCAGATTGCTCTCCCTCTTCCAACTTTTCCAGAAGGATCTGAAGCTGGCCCAGGCTCTCCCTCCACCTCCTCCTCGTCTGACTCTGCAGCTAGCTCTGCTGGCAGCCAACGGACCACAACACTCGGAAGGATGGAAGGCTGAGTCAACCTTGAGCCAGTCAGGATCAAACTCCAGACTTGAATATGGCCATCCACAATCTAAGACAGGGGTCCCCAAACTTGGCAACTTTAAGACTTGTGGACTTCAACTCCCAGAATTCTCCAGCCAGCTATGCTGGCTGGAGAATTCTGGGAGTTGAAGTCCACAAGTCTTAAAGTTGCCAAGTTTGAAGACCTCTGATCTAAGACATGGCTGATACAGTATCATGTATGATAACCTGGACTGATATGGAGCTCATGAAGTGGTTGATTTGATTCTGTATGTCACTGCCACAGGAGGCAGGGAGGTCTATGGATTGTTGTAACGTGGATTTTTAATTTTGTAAAATGCCCAAGATCATGTGCAAGTTGGGCAACCTTATAGATTTGTTAAATAAATAATAAATAAATAAAAATAATTTGAAGCTATATTAGGAGCCGAGGTGGCGCAGTGGTTAGAGTGCAGTACTGCAGGCTACTTCAGCTGACTGTTCAGCAGTTCAGCGGTTCAAATCTCACCGGCTCAAGGTTGATTCAGCCTTCCATCCTTCCAAAGTGGGTAAAATGAGGACCCAGATTGTTGGGGGCAATATGCTGACTCTGTGAACCGCTTAGAGAGTGCTGTAAAGCACTGTAAAGCGGTATATAAGTCTAAGTGCTATTGCTATTGCTATTGCTATCTATTAATTCTCTTCTGTTATTGTATTTTTTCTTCCGTTAATTAATTTAGCAAATTAAAGTAATAAAATACAAAAGACTATGATAGAAAATATAGTCTATTTTTCCTTAACTTGCCTCCCTCCAAATGTTTGGGTAGCAACTGCCTCAATTTTAAACTGTAAATCTAATGCTCCCAATATTTTGAAGGGAGGCAGTTTGAGGATTGCCAGACTACCTTAACAAAGAGTTTTGCATGCAGTTTGCCAAGAGCATCAAAACTTTTTTTTGAAACTCAGTTTTCCCAAATGCATCCTTCTGGTGAATTATGTAGCAGAAAAATGACACACACTAGAATATTCTGTTCACTGCTGCAGATTTGTGATGTAGCAGTGCATACCTTAATGGGTTACATGTTTTGTTTCCTGGCAATTTTTAATAGATCAGTTTTTTTAATGTCTTATTCTAATTCCTCTTATTTCCAGTTTGCATCCGAACGCTTCTTATCTGTAAAAAACATTAATGGTTTACTATTATAATGCCTCATTCTTCTAAAGCAAAGTTCACCAACCTTTCCCACTTTGCGGACCGGCAGGGGGGAGAGGGGATGATTCCACATACGTGGTAAGCAAGCAGGCATGTGCGCATGCAGCTCCATTTGCGTGAGCAGCGGGAAAACGCGCCTGCTGCTCACGCAAATGGCACGTGCACTCGTCCACCACTTCTTCAGCCTGGTTCTGAGTGGCTCAAAGCCCGGTAGTGGGCCATGACCCAGGGGCTGTGGACTCCTGTTCTAAAGGAATGGGTCTTTTTATGGCAAATTTCTGAATGGAGTAGAGTAGAGTAGAGTAGGGTAGAGTAGGGTAGAGTAGAGTAGAGTAGTGTAGGGTAGGGTAGTGTAGGGTAGGATAGGATAGGATAGGATAGGATAGGATAGGATAGGATAGGATAGGATAGGAGTTGGAAGGGACCTTGGGGGTCTTCTAGTCCAACCCCCTGCTCAGGCAGGAAACCCTATACCATTTCAGACAAATGGCTGTCCAATCTCTTCTTCTGAAGGCAAGTTGTTCCACCTTCACTTAGGAAATTTCTTCTTAGTTCTAGGTTGCTTCTCTCCTTGATTAGTTTTCATCCATGGCTTCTTGTCCTGCCTTCAGGTGCTTTGGAGAATAGCTTGACTCCCTCTTCTTTGCGGCAGCCCCTGAGATATTGGAACACTGCTATCATGTCACCCCTACTCTTTTTTTTTTCCATTAAACTAGGCATACCCAATTTTAGCAATCGTTCTTTATATGTTTTATAATCATCTTTGTTGCTCTTCTCTGCACTCTTTCTAGAGTCTCAACATCTTTTTTACATCGTGGCGACCAAAACTGGACGCAGTATTCCAAGTGTGATCGATTACTGCTAAGAAAATGTAAAACTTCAGGGGAGCCATAAACATCATTTCTAAGCGGGATTAAGTTCCTCATCGTTGGATTTTTACATTTATTTTTATCCATTGATATAAGATTTTGCTAAAGTGCATGGTTCTTCCAATAGTGAATTGTGAAGGTGCCTCCCAGGGACTCTGCCATCTAACCTCAGTAGGGATGAAAAGGAAACACCATGTAACTGGCTTTAATTAATTTAGCAAGATAGCAGAGGTATCCACGGGATCCAGCTACTGTTGTCAGCATAACCAAAACACCCTTGTTCTGTTCTGATGCTCTCTTTCATAAGTGTGTGCAATGTCAAAACACACCTAGAAAAGGGAGAGGGCTTGTATGCATCAGTGCAACATTTTTTTTCATCCTTTGCATATCCTTGCTCCCCTTTGTGGGCACCTATTGCACAGTAGCCATTTTTCCTTGGCACTTGAAATGGCATTTCCAAAGCCACGGTGACACAGTGGGTAGAATGCAGTATTGTAGGCTAATTCTGCCTTTCACTGCCAGGAGTCTGATCCTGAGCGGCTCAAGGTTGACACAGCCTTCCATCCTTCCGAGTGTTGTGGCCCGTCGGCTGCCAGCAGAGCTAGCTGCAGAGTCAGACAAGGAGGAGGTGGCGGGAGAGCCTGGGTCAGCTTTGCAGCCTTTGGAAGGCTCTGATAAGGAAACAGCATCAGAGACAGAGGCAGAGCCGGGGCCTTTCGTCCTCCCCCAGGTGGAATGGCAGCTGTCTTTGGGGCCTGAGCTGAGTGAGGGGGAGGAACAGATGGGGCCCATCCCAGATGCATGTATGCGTAGAGAGGAAAGGAGAGGAGAGCAAAGGAAACCAGTAAGCCGGCTCTCAGGGAGAGGCAGACACAGATGATAGCCAGTACCTCCCTGGCTGTGAAATAAATAGGAAGGGTTTGGGAATGGCCGGTTGTCACCGACAAGCGTTTGTTTCTAGTATACAGAAAGCAATTTGGATTTCTTGGATAAACCCAGGTTTGTTGGGACTAATTACGTTTGATTTTTTTTTGTTTATCCCTGTGAATAAAAGACAGGGCGTTGTTTTACTCAGAAGTAAATGTCTTATCACTATGAAGGCTGGGTCAGAACACCGAGGTCGGTAAAATGAGGACCCAGATTTTTGAGGGGCAATATGCTGACTCTGTAAACTGCTTAGAGAGTGAACTAGGAAGCAGTAGATAAGTCTAAGTGCTATTGCAGAGCAATATTTCTTTCATCCTTTACATGTCCTTGCCTCCATCTGTGGCCACCTATACACGGTAGCCATTTTTCCTTGGCATTTCAAATGAGAGAAAATTCCAAAGAGTTTGTTTCTAGCTGAAAACCTGGTACTCTTATCATGAAAATTTTTGCTAACGAAACAAAACAAAAAAAGATACAGGACTTTAAAAAAATGATTGTAATTTAAAAATTAAACTGTCTTCTCCTTGGCAGCTTTCCAAGTGATTTGGCCATACACATTTATAGCTAATACTACTCCTCCCCAGACCCCTCCCCTCTCTCATGCGGCCTCTTTTTTTTAAAGATGTGCTGGTTTCTAAATAAAAACATGCCAATTCAGTGTTATTAATTCTCTTCAGCTTTAATTGGATCTGACCCATTTCTATCTCTCCCTCTCTTTCGTCTTTTATTTCTCGCCAGCTTTCATAATGCGGCCAACCATACAGCAATTAAGAAAAACACTAAAGCCACAAACAATATCTTGGGCTCACCTGCCCAGGGAGAGAGTGAAGAAAGAAAACGAGACTGCCCACAGGGCTTGGCCAGTGGGGAGAAACTGACCATTGTTTGTTCACACTTCATAAAGCTACACTTTTTAAAATAATTTTCAGGTCAGATGTACAGGATGGAAATTATTCACACATGATGCTGCTGTGGGAAGCTACCTCCCACCCCTAGAAAAATGAAATATTTTGAGAATATATTAAAAAAGGCAGATTATTATATTTCCCAAAGGGAGAAATGGAGAAACATGTTTTTTTAGAGGCAGAAAGAAACCCCCACTTTCATTAATAGCCCACAGCAGATGTCAGCACTTAAGAGATAAAGAGATGGCTCTATTCATAGGCAAAGCAGATACTGCAGGCAGAAATCCATTCAAGACAGGATATTTTGAAACTCCCTGCAGCAAAGTCTGAACCAAGGCAGAAGGTAGGATTAGCCCTCACTCAAGAGCCAAAACAGGATGAAAACTGTTAAGGAAGTGTGCAGAGTAACCTCTGGGCCCTGAAGGCTTGCACAGTGAACCGTAATGTTGCAGTAGATATAACTAATGATTCAGTCAATAAACAGATACGTTAAAGTGTATAAAAATAGTTTACTCAAAGAAATAGCACAGTCCAAATAACAGTCCGAATCATACACGTTCAGTCAGTCAGTGTTTAGAAGTACAGCAGTCTCCTTACCAGCCTTTCTTTGTCTTAATCAGCAAACAAAGATTTCAGCTTTCAAGCAATTCTATACTATCACAGATAGCTATGCTACACACAGAGCTTACTCACGGAATTGCCCAACCCCTCTTCATTGCATCAGCAGTCCAAACTTCAACCCAAACCTGGGAGCTCAGACAACCTATAGAGCCAGCTATGACCCCTACATAACCCTTACAACAGCCAATAGAATACATGGAACAGGAAGCTCAAGTGCAAAGCCCAAGAGAAGGTATAAAAAACCCTCACTCTAAACTCCATGTGGTCAGCTGCCCAGAACCACCCATGTGGTTCTGCTTCATCATTAAATCATCTTTCCAATCAACCTCCATGTTTCCAGTGTCTTTCTCCCAGCTTGGAACTGAAACAGATGGATATTTCTTCCCACAATGCAAAAGCAAATTCAGAGAAATGGATGCACCCTGGAATTAAAAATAAATAAATAGCCCAAGCCATTTCCCAAGCTACACAAGGATAATTTTGTTGCCTGCTTCTCCAGGGCAGCCGTCAAACACATAGAATACAACCCAGCAATGGCAAAATGACAAAGCTGATACTCTTTGTTTTATGCTAAAAACTAGCTAATGCAAGGATTTTATACTTTTGATGATGGTGCACTTAATTAAAGCTGATTGACTATGTTTCTGCATATTCCCTAAGAGGCCTATCTTAGATATCCAGAAGGGGTTAATTCTGGCTGCACAGGGCCAAGCCTTAAGAACAAATGCATAAAAAGCTAGAATTGAGAAGTCAGCAACAGGCAGCAAATGCCACCTCTGCAAAGAAGCTGAAGAAACTGTGGATCACCTAGTTCCATGATGGCGAACCTATGGCACGTGTGCCACAGGTGGCACGCGGAGCCATATCTGAGGGCACGTGAGGCGTTGCCCTATGTGAGCTCCAGTGCGCATGTGCTCGCTGGCCAGCTGATTTTTGGCCTTCCGGAGGGTGGGGGAGGCTGTTTTTGCCCTCCCCAGGCTTCAGGAAAGGCTCCGGAGCCTGTGGATGGCGAAAAACGGACCCAACGGGCCTACCGGAAGTTTGTTTCTAAACTTCCGGTAGGCCCGTTGGGCCGTTTTTTGCCCTCCCCAGGCTTCAAGAAAGGGGGGGGGTTGTGCGCCCATGAGCAGGGGGAGGGCATTGCATTATGGGTGTGGGCACGCATGTGTGCGCTATCGCACGCACGCGCCCCGTTTTGGCACCCAATCAAAAAAAGGTTCACCATCACTGACCTAGTTAGTTGCTGAAAGAAGAACACCCAGACTGACTACAAACAACAAAGTATGCATGAGAAAGTAGCAATAAGGGTACAGTGGAATATCTGCAAGACATACTATTTGCCTGTAACCAAGAATAACGAAATAGACAAAGTAATAAACAATGAAGAAGATAAAGTGCTTTGGGACTTTAAAATTCAAACAAACAAGCACCTGCCGTATTACACTCCACGCCTAACAATTGTTGATAAGAAAGACAAAAAGGTCTGGAGAGTGGATTTTGCAGGATCTGAAGACCAGATCAGAAGAGAAGAGAAAGAACTTGGGGGGGGGGTGTCACAAAATTCAAAGACTTGCAAACAGAAGTAGAATGACTGTGGAATAAGAAAACAAAGGCAGTATCAATAGTAATCAGTGCCTTGGGTGCAATCCAAAAACATCTGGAACATTACTTGAACACCATCAACACTGACAAAATCATCATCGGTCAACAACGAAAGGCAGATTTACACGGAAGAGAATACATCCTCCAATGATACCTTGAGCACCATCAAATAACATCTGCCTATCTCTTGGGCCTTGGGAAGGATTCAATAAGTGGACAAAAAAAGGCAAATTCAGTCCAAACATCTGGCTGACTATGTGATCAACCATAATTTTGGCATGGCACCCCAGTGTGCCAATAACCACTGGGAACATCACAGCAAATTTATGCCACAATCTTTCTGTTTCAAGTTTCACATCTTGATAACTTGTTATCTCCAATTCCTTCTCTTCTCTTCTGGTATTGAAAAGCATTGACAAATCAGTGCTTCCTTCTTTTCAACCACAGTTAAATCTGTTGTTTTATGCGCCCAGACTTTATGAGTTTGTATTCGGAAATCCTACAATATTTTAACCTGCTCATTTCCAACTACTTTTCCAACTCTATTTTCCCACCAATTTTCCATTACCCACAGCCATATGATAATTTTTATAGATGTTTCAGTGAATCATTTTGGCGACTGTGATATCTTATTGTTTATAATCCATTTCTGTGATGATCTTTCATGAGCTGAATAGTTGATCTACAATGTCTTCTACCTCTTTGCACAATCTGCACTTTGAATGACATTTTTCCCCCAAAAGGTTTGCTTCCTGAAAATGTTATGGTGATTAGACCCCTTCAAACTAAACACAAATATAATTTCAGAATGCCTGTATCACAAAGGAATCTTGAGAAATATGAAATTAACTTTTAATGGCTTGACTATGTATCAGAATGGTCAAACAAGTGGCAACTTCAAATCTCAATCAACAAATGCTCTGTCTTACACTTTGGCAAAAAGAATCCGAACACAAAATACAAGCTTGGAGGACACGACCTTGTAGACGACCCTCATTCTGTCAAGGATCTTGGAATACTCATATCTAATGATCTAAGTGCCAAAGCCCACTGTAACAACATTGCCAAAAAGGCATTAAGAGTAGTCAACTTAATCCTGCGTAGCTTCTTCTCTGGCAACATTACACTGCTAACTAGAGCATACAAAACGTTCGTTAGACCAATTCTC
>QLTV01002698.1:2194597-2207659 GCA_003457575.1 Thermophis baileyi
CTTCGTTATGACCTAAGCCTAGTTCATAAAATTATCTGCTACAATGTCCTACCTGTCAATGACTACTTCAGCTTCAACCACAACAATACACGAGCACACAATAGATACAAACTTAATGTAAACCGCTCCAAACTCGACTGCAGAAAATACGACTTCAGCAACAGAGTGATCAATGCCTGGAATTCACTACCTGACTCTGTGGTTTCTTCCCCAAACCCAAAATACTTTAACCTTAGACTGTCTACTGTCGACCTCACCCCATTCCTAAGAGGTCTGTAAGGGGCGTGCATAAGCGCACCAGCGTGCCTACCGTCCCTGTCCTACTGTCCTATTGTCCTCATCTATCTGTATTCTATCTTGATTATGTTTATGTTTATACCTATACCTGCTATCTTGTACATGTTTGACAAACAAACAAATAAAATAAAATAATGTATTTAATCACATAATATTTCCAACATGCTGCATGAGTTCAACAGGGCTAAAAATGTAGCAAAACATAGCAATGCAACTTGCAACAATGTCCAATAATAGTTAGCCAGCATTGATGAATTCCAGTTGCTCTAAGAGTGTTTTTCCATTGTGGCAATCTCCAGATCAAACCTTTCACAATGTTCATCACTGCCTGCCCCTAGATTTTTGGGACAGAAGTTCAAATATGAATGCAGAAAATGAATCTTCAGTGTCATGTTGTACTTCATGGTTTTGTATGCTATAAGAAGTTTGTCAACCAGCGGAATATAGTTAGTTGCTCTATTGTTGCCAAGAAAATCCATAACAGCACCCTCAAATGCTTTCCAGGTGATTTTCTCGGGCCCCACTAACAGCTCTTCTAACCGCTTGTAATTGGTGGCATAGCTGATCTGTGGACCAACAAAAATGCCTTCCTTAATTTAGGCATCTGTTATTTTTGGAAACATCTGTTTCAAAGAATCAAAACCTTCATCTTCCTTGTTCAGTGCTTTCGCAGCTTTTTTCATCAATCCAAGTTTTTGTGCCATGTTTTTCAATCCTGGAACTATCCTCCTTCTTCTTCCCCCTCCCCTCCTTCCTCTTCTTTCCCTTCCCCTTCCCCTTCCCCTTCCCTTCCTCCTCCGCCTTTCTCTCTCTCTCTCTTTTGTTCTCTTTTTCTCAAATGCACACCCGCCCACCCACACATACATCAAGGTAGCATCCTAGATTATGGTCAAAAACTTTCAATGCAAAGCCCTTTGTCCTGCAGTGGATTGATTTGGGCTGATGATAATACATTGCAAGTATATGGACAATGAGCAATTGATTGACTAAACAAGCTGTTCTAAACCCAAAGGTGCTTTTTCAAGAAGCAACTGGACTTTCTGGTTTTTTTCTTTGGAGACATTTTGCTTCTCATTCAAGAAGAAATTTCTTGGATGAGAAGTGAAACGTCTTCAAAGAAAAACCAGCTGCCTCTTGAAAAAGCACCTTTGGGACAACCATGACCGGGATGACTGAGAATCTACATAGACATTGAACTGTTCTAAAGTATCTCAACCTGAAGTCTGGAAGATAGCGCTCTGAACCAATCTTGGCTGGTCATGAAAAAAAAAACTCTGTAGAGTTGACCTGGCTAGTACTTGGGTAAGAAATCCATAAGCCACCTCAGAGGGAGGGAGCACAAATTCATTCTGCTGTTTAGGAGTAAAGTATAGCCAAGTTTGACTACCACTGGTTTTCAGGATTCTTCAGCTATGCTGATTGTGAAGCACTCTGGTCTGATTTGTAAAAAGAAGCTGAGAGGAACAACGGAATTAACCATTTATATGACTTTTCTGATGATTAGTCCCAGGCAAACAAACAAACAAACCCAACAAACCAGACCACATCCCTCCCCTCAGTTGCTTAGCAACCTTGCCCTTCTTTGTTATTGCAAAATCCTTTTCACTGGCAATGCCCCCACTTTGTCATCCTTTTGCCTGGAATGATTCACCTGAATAAGTTGCTGGACCCCAGAGGCAAAATGCTGTGGTCAGACATCCAAATACCCAGAATTGGGCAATTTATGAAATAAATTCTAAGAAAATGTAACAGAAGATGACCTCTGTCCCCACATGTTCAATAGTTGGGGGAGGGAATATCTTCAGCTCTTTAAAAAGAAAGGACAGGTGGCATAATCTTGCTGATTAGGGCTTGCTCTATCTGTGCAGAATCTGGAGGACAATGCACGTACAATCCTGGGACAGTTTCTTTTTCTGCTTTGCATTTACGTAGGCAAACATCTTGGATCTGGACCCAATTAGAACAGTAGAAATCAGCTAATTATAGACGTGATCCTTTTGATTAGGTCCTCATTGCCCTAGGAAATTAAGTCCTGCAAATGTCATCAGATGTATTTCTGTTCATTCTATGCTAATTCTTTCTCACTCACAGTCTTTTCCAACCACTCTGACCTTCCCAAAACAAGGTCTTTTTGTTAAAACAACCAAACCATCACCTATCCCTCTGATTAAAAAAAAAAATGCAGTCCTGCAATCTTTTGAATTTTTACTTTGCCTTCCTGAGTGTGTACACCTAATTACACCTTATCTTTCATGCCTGGGGAACATAAATGCCCACAAACTAATTTTGATTTTAAGTACCTGGGGCAAAGGGAAACAGGAAAGGCTCAGATATGTGGACCAAATTTAAACTGAGGATTCAAATATCACAATAACAGAGTAGGAAAGGACCTTGGAGGTTTTCTAGTCAAATCCCCTGCTCAAGCAGGAGACCCTATACCATTTCAGACAAATGGCTGTCCATTCACTTCTTAAAAACCTCCACAACTTCTGAAGACAAGCCATTCCACTGGTTAATCGTTCCCATTGTTAGGATATTTCTCTTTAGTTCTAGGTTGGTTCTCTCCTTGATTAGTTTCCATCCATTGTTTCTTGTCTTGCCTTCTGATGCTTTGGGGAAAAAAACCCTCTTCTTTGTGGCTGCCCCTGAAATATTAGAACACTGCTATCATGTCACCCCTAGTCCTTCTTTTCACTAGACTAAACATACTCAATTCCTGCAACCATTCTTCATATGTTTTAGCCTCCAGTCCCCTAATCATCTTTGCTGCTCTTCTCTGCACTCTTTCCAAAGACTCATCTTTTTTTATATTGTGGTGACCAAAACTGGATGCAATATTCCAAGTGTGGTCTTACTAAGGCTGTATAAAGTGGTACTAATACTTCATATGATCTTGATTCTGTCCCTCTGTTAATGAAGCCTAGGACCACATTGGCTTTTTTAGCTGCTGCCGTACATTGCTGGTAGCAAAAGGATTCTTCTTCTCCCAGTTTTTTTTTTTAAAGCAGATGAGGGAAAACAATATTTTTTTTTTAACCCAGATCAGCTGCCATGTACAGATCAATAGTTCAAACAATGCAGTGGGGATTTCAGCTAGGAGGAGGAGGGGGAGGAGGAGGAGGAGGAGGAGGAGGAGAGGAGAAGGGGAAGCGGGAGAACAGGAGGAGGGAAGCGGGGACAGATGATTTGCAGCTCAGGGTTGAACTGTGGGGTCCTTGGTGCTCTCTGAGCTTGCTTGTTTTCTTGCAGACATTTCATGACCCAACTACATAACATCATCAGTTCCACAAGGGGGGTGGGTGGGTTTTGTGGAGTGGAGGAGAAGGAGCAGAAGAGGATGACGATTTTAGGTCCCTTGGTGCTCAGACGTTTCATGACCCAACTAGGTAACATCATCAGTGAGAGGAGGAGGAGGAGGAGGAGGAGAGGAGGAGGAGGAGGAGGAGAAGGAGGAGAGGAGGAGAGGAGGAGGAGGAGGAGGGGAGGAGGAGGAGGAGGAGGAGGAGGAGAAGAAGAAGAGGAGGAGGAGGAGGAGGAGGAGAAGGAGGAGGAGGAGGAGGAGGAAAGAAGACAGAAGAAAGAAGAAAGAAGAAAGAAGAAAGAAGAAGAAAGAAGAAGATTGTCCAGTTTGCTATTTCAGGCTGAAAGAACAAAAAAGTTATGTAGTGTTTTTCTAACCCTCTTTAGTAATTTCTCACCTATTGCTCTATGTTATTATTGCTTTCAGTTGCCTAGTTGCCTTTCAGATGCCTACACTGATAATCTAACACACATCTGATTAGCTGTCTGGAATCGTGCTATCATACTCTTCCATCATGCTAAGCCTGGATTTAAAAATCAATATTGTTTGAACAAATTGCAATTATTTTATTATCATTTATTGAACCAGACACTGGGTAGGCTTGCATACCCAACAAATCATGTTATGCTTAGTCTGATATGTGAACCCAGCCAATATGATTTCAGTCACTGGATAGGATCAACCATGGGTGAATCCAGAAAGTAGGGGTAAAAGGAAAGAGAAGAGCAGAAGTGGAAAGAGCTTGGGGAATCATTTAGAATTCATGATTTGTTACAATACAGAATAACAGAGTTGGAAGGGACCTTGGAGGTCGTCTAGTCCAACCCCCTGCTTAGGCAGGAAATCCTATATACCATTTCAGACAAATGGTTGTCCAATCTCTTCTTAAAATCTTCCAGTGTTGGAGCATTCACAACTTCTGGAGGCAAGTTGTTCCACTGATTAATTGTTCTCACTGTCAGGAAATTTCTCCTTAGTTCTAGGTTGCTTCTCTCCTTGATTAGTTTCCACTCTTAACAAGGGTGTAACTGTACCTTAACAAAACAAAATTTTCTCTAACAATTTGTTTATGAAATAGCCAACCTGCAATCATTTCTATACCTCCGATACCATCTGACAGAGTGGACATGCTCCTGATCCCCTCTATATAACAATGTCATCTGATGGGACCCAGAAGTCATTCCTTCTCTGTCATGGCACCTGCCATATAGAACAGGATACCTGCTTAAAACTGATATAGCCCCAACCTTGTAAGACATAAAAACCTAGTTCTTCTCCTGGTTATTGAGCTACGTTTGAGGAGCTCATTCCATATGGGTTATACAATTGTGGTTGGCCTTGGATGATATTTCCTGCTTTAATTTTTTTATCATTTTTATCTGGATATTAGCTACTGGCAGTTATGGTATGTGAGTCAGTCAGCTGTATAAATTGATTAAATTACCGTAATAAACAAAAATTAAGCTAATTTTTGAAAATAGCACCATTCATACCAAACCACAATTTTGTGGGAGGGCTTGGTGGTATTTCTATGAACCTGCTTTTTTAAAATACTGAAAACGATCACAGCTTTCAGATCTGTGCCCTCAGCATTACTCAAGACCTTGCTTGCTTATGCTTGCTGGCTTAATTTATTTATTTACCTATCTATCATTTTTATAGCCCATTCACCCTCATAAAACCAGCCCAGGCCAATTAATCTTAGGTCAATCTAGCAAAACTTTGGACAAAGCAAACAAATTTGTTGCAATTGTCAGGAGAGCAAAGATCTTTGTTCTGGGGGATTATATTCTCCAATAGTGATGTTGGAGATAAATGACAGGATATTGGAAAAGGGCCCTATAAAAATAGTGAGAAAAAGCAGTGGCTGAAGAAGACTGGAGGCAGTGAAATGAAGAAGTCTGAATTTATTTCTTTGTTATACTGAAGACCAAACAATTGCTTGCATCTCATACCACTGTTCTGTTTTTGATAGTATATGGTTTTATTAAGGTCTGGATTGAGTGAAAGTTGAATGAAACTCATTTATTTATTCAGTTCTTCATTCATTAATTCATTCATTTATTTGATTTAATTCGTTTATTTAATTTCTATAGCCATCCATCTCAGCCAAGTGACACTGGATGACTTACAATTCTAAAACAGTTAAAATAATTAAAAACAATAAAAAAGCCAATAAATAAATAAATACAGCAGCAGAAATAGTGAACCAACCAAAGGTAAAGCCAAGAAACAGGGCCTTTAACACATTCTGAGTCCCAGGGATGGGTCCATAGCCAATTTTGTAAACCATATGAAAGGCCAACAGGGTTTGGGCCCATTCTTATCTTTGAGGGGAGAATATTCCATAAAACAGGAGCTACAACATAGAAAG
This sequence comes from Thermophis baileyi, assembly GCA_003457575.1. Classification (NCBI taxonomy): domain Eukaryota; kingdom Metazoa; phylum Chordata; class Lepidosauria; order Squamata; family Dipsadidae; genus Thermophis; species Thermophis baileyi. Next base: position 2,200,570 of record QLTV01002698.1, read on the forward strand.
TCCATCTTCTAGTTTCTGCCAGTCAATGCTCTTTGGCTGATGGGATCTGCAGCATGTCCATCTGCAGCATGATCTGCTAGATTGAATTGGACAGGTAGAAACTCTTGAAAAAAGATGGTCCCTCAGGTAATCCAATCCAAAATCACTGAGGTGACAACCAGCACCTTCGAATTGCACCAGAATTACAATGGTAGCCATTGCAGCTTACACAGTGGTGAGTTATATGTGCTGTGCATCATGCTTTAGAGATGAGCATGAATAAGGCATCAAGTTTACTAGGAGACTCTGGATGAGAAGAGATCATTTGAAGCTGTGGTTTGAACTAAAAACTGTATTTAATGAGGAATGGAGAACTACAGAACATTCATCCAGGTGGAATGAATCCAAGCATCATCCCAAAGAAGATGCAATATGATCCAGAGGGGAACAGAATGTTCCAGAGAACACTTGTTTCCAGACTGAAACAATTTGCACATGACTAATTTAACTGAACTTAAAAGTCTTGCTTTAAGGAATCATGGTCTTAACCAAAGTTTGCTTTAAAGAACCACACGGAGCTGCTAAATGAAAGATGTTGCAAGATGCAAGAAAAAAATGGATGCCTTACATTCATGGAAATGTTTGAAAGACAAACAAATATATCATATAATTTATATACATGTGAGATCTAACTATGAAATCTGAAGGAGTAATACACATGCAATGTATTCATTTATTCATTCAATGATTTATAAGTCACCTCAATCATCCCAATAACTCTAGGTGACATATATTGAAAGAATAAAACAAATAGTAAACAGTAATTATCTATCATATATCAATCTATTAATCTACCAATCGTTAGTTAGTTAGTTAGTTAGTTAATTAGTTAGTTATCACATTTACAAACCACCCATCTCCCTCACAGAGGGACCCTGGGTGATGTATAAATAAAAATTTAAAAACATAAAATGTTAAAATCTAAAAACTGAATATAAAAATTTAAACTAGGGCCAGAATAATTCAAAATGTGGCAATAATAGTATTAAAAGAATAGAGTGATGGCTTTCAGGGCACTAACCAGCCTCACGGCTGTGACCTTCAAGCTAGGCCACAGAGTCTGGTCTTTAAATATTTTTGACAGGAGTTTAGGGACCCATCTTGTCTCCGGGGGGGGGGGGGGGGGAATATTCCAGAAGTGTGGGCAATGGCAGAGAAAGCTTTCTTCCTTGGCCCTGCCAGTTGGGATTCTTTAATTGACAGGATCTACAACATACAGTACCTGCCTGCCTGCCTGCCTGCCTGCCTGTGTGGGGTAACTGATATGATGGGGGAAGCTCTATCAGTAGCCTGGCCCCATACCATGTAGAATCTTAAAGGTCATGACCAACACTTTGAATTAAGTACTTAGACTTATATACCGCTTCACAGTGCTTTACAGCCCTCTCTAAGCGGTTCACAGAGTCAGCATATTGCCCCCAACAATCTGGGTCCTCATTTGGACCCAGAGGCAAGCTGGCATCCAATGCAGCTCACACAGCAGAGGTTTACACCAGTGGTGGTATTCTACCGGTTCGGGCAAACTGGTAGCGGCGGGAGGCTCAGCCCACCCGCCCGGACATCATCACGGATGCTCTGCGCATGCTCCCATGTCCGAACCGGTAGCAAAGGTAAGTGAATACCACTACTGGTTTACACGCAGTGTTCTTTGGGCACCCAAGATTGCTCGCTTGAGGAAGAAAACACCAAGAATCAAGAAATAAGATTCCAATATCAATGCAGTGTCACAAATCATCCTGTTCTAGAGCCTGCTGAAAGAGCCATATTTCCAGAGCTTTCCTAAATAACAACAGTACCACCAGGCTGTGCACTTTCAGGAAGAATACCATCTCATAGTTCAAAGCAACCACAGAAAAATTAAGCCACCAAGGTCCCATCAGATGACATAATTTTAACAATGGGACCTGAAGACAGGTCGGGTCCCACAGATAGCCAGGCCCTGAGACATGAAGGGCTTTAAACATTACAACTATCATCTTCAATTCTACCTGGAAGCCAACTAACAATCTGTGCAGTTGGCAGAACAGAAATGTTACTACATGAACTGAGGGACACTCAAAACATTTATGCTGCTGTCTAGACCAACACAGCTTCCCAGTGGTCTTCAGAGGCAAACCCCTCTAAGCATGCTATAATCGTCCATTCCTTATTAGTCCTTATAATTAAATTAAGCAATTATTTCAATTGCATTTATCTTTGTAGTAATCCTATCTTCAATTGACTAATCATTCTCACTGTCAGGAAAATCCTCCTTATTTCCAGGTTGAATCTCCCTTTGACAAACTTCCACTCATTGCTTCTTGTCCTAGGTCCTTTAGGTACTATGGAGAATAAATCAATGCCCTCTTCCCTGTGACAGCCCTTCAAGTTTTGGGAGACTGCTATCATGTCTCCCCTAAGCCTTCTCTTCCTTAGGCTAAACATACCTAATTCCCTTAGCTGTTCATCATACGATTTAACCCCCAGACACGTTATCATTTTTGTGGATGCTCCATCACTTGAGGTTTTCAAGAAAAGATTAGAAAATCATTTGTCCAGGATGATATAAGGACTTAGGCAGGGGTTGGACTAAAAGACCTCCAAGATACCTTCCAGCCCTACGATTTTATGATCGCAGGAGGGGTTTAGAACTGGTTAGATATTACTGGAATTCTTACAAATAACCAAATGCAGTATTAAGTATTTATATTGCTTTTAAATACATTAATTTTTGTTAATGTTGTTATATCATTACTATTCTCACATTCTGCTGTTCAAATGTAGTACTTTGATGTAAAAAAAATACTTAACAGAACATAAGGGATACAAATATGAGGTATTCTAGCTTCAGTAACTTGCTAAGCTAGCATTATCTTTCATTGCTTTTGCAATATAGCTGTAAGAATCAATATGTATTAAGTGACCATAGATCTATATTTTGTTTTGTTATATTGTTCAATATTAATTTTATTTCTAATGTCTTTTCTTAGAGGGTAAGTTTGTGAATCTATGTGAAAAGTACATTTTTACCTAGGCAATCTAGTGTGCAGGGGGGATGTGCTTGGTGCAAAAAAAAAAAAAAGAATATTTGGAAAGGTCAAACCTATTATATAATTACTGAAGGGCAAGGCCAGATGTGAGAAAGTCAATTAAGAAGAAGAGATTAAAGAAACTGGAAAGCTTTTGGGCTATCAATTTACCCCTACAGTATTAATTTAATTGGGAGATCTTAGGATATCATCAGCAGTCAATGAGATCCAAAGAAGTAGCAACTAATGAAATTTGGAAGTAAAAGTAGTAATATGGTGGCCAAATGAAGCATCACGTTATTATCACCAAGACTTATTTACAAAACTACTAAAAAAATTTTTTGTTCTGGTTCTAGGAAGGCAAGCTGCTAGATTACTCCTAACCTAAGGCCTTCAGATTCCACCCCCACCCCCAATATGCAGACTGTTCTATACTTACCTTAGTAGATAGAATAATAGGGTTGGAAGGGATCTTGGAGGTATATTAGTCCAACCTCCTGTTCAAGCAGGAGACCCTATACCAGTGATGGCTAACCTTTTTTTCCTCGGGTGCCGAAAGCACGTGCCCACACCCATGATGCAATGTCCCCCCGTGCGCTCAACCCCCCATGCATGCGCGCGCAACCCCCCTGCACTGCCCTGCCCCCCTGTGCATATGCATGTGACCCCCCATGCATGCCCCCCCATGCATGCATGCACGACCCCCCGCACCCCATTTTGGGCCTAGCAGGCCTCCCTAAAGCCTCCGGAGGCCGGAAACGGCCCGTTTCCAGACTTCCGGTAGGCCCGGTAGGCCCATTTTTTGCCCTCCCCAGGCTCCAGAGGCTTTCCTGGAGCCTCCAGGAGGGCGAAAATGGCCTCCCCCGGCCCTCCGGAGGCCAGAAACGGCCAGTTTCCGGACTTCCAGGAGGCCCGTTTTTCACCCTCCCAGAGCCTCTGCGTGATCCCTGTACTTACCTCGCATTCAAAATGGGCCGGGTGGAGACTCCTGGGAGGGGAGGGGTGGCGTGGGCATGGCCAGCTGAAAATCAGCTGGCCGGGATGCGCGCATGCACGCTGGAGCTGACCTAGGGCAACGGCTCGCATGCCCGCAGTGATGGCTCCGCGTGCCACCTGTGGCATAGGTTCGCCATCACGGCCCTATACTATTCTGGACAAATGGCTGTCCACTCCAGTCTCTTCTTGAAAATCTCTAGTGATGCAGCACCCACTACTTCTGGAGATAAGCCGTTCCACTGAATAATTGATCTCACTGTCAGGAGATTTCTCCTTAGTTTTAAATTGATAATCTTTGATAAACTTCCATATGGAGCCGAGGTGGCGCAGTGGTTAGAGTGCAGCACTGCAGGCTACTTCAGCTGACTGCTAGCTGCAGTTTGGCGGTTCAAATCTCACCGGCTCAAGGTTGACTCAGCCTTCCATCCTTCTGAGGTGGGTAAAATGAGGACCCAGATTGTTGGGGGCAATATGCTAACTCTGTAAACCGCTTAGAGAGGGTTGTAAAGCACTATGAAGCGGTATATAAGTCTAAGTGCTATTGCTATATGTTCTTGACCTGCCCTCAGGATCTTTGGAGAATAGGTCAACTCCTTGTTCTCTATGATAGCTCCTCAAGTACCATCCCTAGTACTTCTCTTTCTTAGACTAGACATACCTAGTTCCCTCAATCATTCATTATACGATTTAGCCTCCAGACCCATCAACCAGATTCCATCTACTCTATATCTGTGCATTTGGCTTTTCTTGCCTATATTTAGGACCTTACTTTTCTCACCACTGAACTGCATTTTGTTGGATAGGTCCCAGTGTTCAAGACTGTTAAGGTCCTTCTCAAGTGCTAGTTATTCTCCCCAGCTTGGTGTTGTCTGTAAATTTGATGAATTCCCTTTCTATTCTGTCATCTAGATCATTTATGAAGATGTTGAAAAGTACTGGGCCTAACACAGAACTTTGAGGTACATCATTGCATGCTTCTCTCCATGTAGATTTAGTTCCATTGAGGACTACTCACTGAGTATGGTTGGTCAGCCAGTTGAGAATCCATCTGGTGGTGATACCTTAGACCAGGGGTGTCAAACTGGATTTCTTCGAGAGCTGGATCAGCATTGTAGTTCTCCTCCACAGGCCGGCCGGAGGGGGGGATGCTGCCAGCCAAAATGGGGCGCAGGGGGGCCGCCGTTTTCAGCCTGGACGGCCTCCTGCAGCCCCGTTTTGTCTGCCATAGGCACCGCAGGCCGGTCCTTTGCTATTTCCAGGCCGGACCTGTGGGCCGGCCTGGAAATAGCAAATTTTTTTAAGCACACCACGGGCCAAATCCGGCCCATGGGCCTTGAGTTTGACACCTCTGCCTTAGACAATGAGGAAATCCTTTTTCTTCAAAACTTCATTCAATAACTTTGTGACTCCTTCATCTATATTTGCATACCATCTAGAAATTCTGAACCTCCACTGAAGGTTTCATGTGTAGATATTTAAAATGCTTTGTAAGACTTAAGTAGAGAATGGTTCTAACTGAATATAGAGTTACCCTGTGGTTAGATGGACAGCCAATTAATTTAATAAATAAATAAACTTTTTTCATTAATATATTGTTGTCACCAATGATACCTAGATATGTTTTCAATTTCCATGTTATTAATTTAATCATTTTAGTGAAATATATTGCAATTACCTCATTAGTAAAACTTTAGATGCATGGTTCATATTATTGCCTTTTTTTCTGTTTTCATATGCCTATTATTTCAATACATTGTAAATGTATTTTCATTTTCTTTTCAATCTTAATGCAGTGGTTTGTTCTCCATAAGCAAGGTGGAATAACCTGGGATAAGGGATAAAAGAATCCAGCTTTCACCAGGCAATAATTCTTGGACGCCAATCAATTAAACAATTCATCCTGGGGAAAATTTAGATTTTGGCATAGTTCATGAAAACCCACCAGCAATATCTTCATAAACAGGCGGCCTGTGGAGAAGAAAGCAAGTTACAATTTCTGTACCATCTGTATTTCTGTACCTTCGTAACTCTTCTGTGGATATTTAGTGGCTGGGCTCCAGTTTTAGGTAACAAGTTTCAATGTTTTATGGCTATTTGTCTAATTCTGACTCTTCCCAAACAAATGTATTTCAAACAAGTTTAAACCTCACTGCCACAGTAGGAGGTATAGCCAAATTATACTGGGAAGAAAGAGAGAAAAGAAAAGGGAGACAATATATAAATTATTTAGAAATGAAGCAATTTGGATCTTCTCTAGATCAAATAGATTCAAGATAGATCAAGTATTGATTCAAAGAAGTCTCCTTTCATACCCACATGAGGATACTAGAACTTTGCTGGACCAAATGGATGTAGGAGAATAGAACAGAACAGAATAAGGAATAGGGATAGGGAGATGGGGATAGGGGATAGGGGATAGGGGATAGGGGATGGGATGGGATGGGATGGGATGGGATGGGATGGGATGGGAAGGATAGGATAGGATAGGATAGGATAGGATAGGATAGGATAGGATAGGATAGGATAGGATAGGATAGGATAGGATAGGATAGGATAGGATAGGATAGGACAGGACCTTGGAGGTCTTCTAGTCCAGCCCCCTGCTCAAGCAGGAGCACCTATACCATTTCAGACAAGTAACTGTCTAGTCTCTTCTTAAAAACCTCCAGTGATGAAGCGCCCACAATTTCTGGAGCCAAGCCAGGGGTGGGTTCCTCCCGGTTCAGACCGGTTCGCCCGAACCAGTAGCGACCCGCTGGTGACGTCACGATGATGTCACCGAACCGGATCGGTCAGTGCCGGTCCGTGGGCGCTGCCATCTTTTTTTTTTCAATTTTTTTGAATTTTTTTGAATTTTTTTTTTATTTATTTTTTCCTTCCGAGCATGCACAGAAGCTGAGTTCCGGCACTGTACATGCGGTTGCCATCTTTTTTTACGGCTTTGTTTTTTTGCCACTTGGCGCGGGAGGAAGCGAACCGGCAGCGAGGTAAGTTAGAACCCACCCCTGCTTCCAGCTCTATTCTATTCTGTTCTGTTCTATTCTATT
>QLTV01002698.1:2208854-2225437 GCA_003457575.1 Thermophis baileyi
ATATAGATTTTCTCCAAGATGATCGGTCCACAAACATTTGCTCTTCAAGTTTTCCATCAGTGCTCCCTTTGCCACAGCAATTGAGTCTACCCACCTTGCTTCTGATTTCCCTTTTTCCCCTTTCTTTTCACTTTTTTCCAACATTACAGACTTCTCCAGAGAGTGAGATAGTTATACAATGTGTTCAAAATATGGTAATGTGAGCCTCATCATTTCAATCAGTTCAATCACAATGGGGCTGGGAGGGACCTTGAAGGTCTTCTAGTCCAACCCCCTCTCAAGCAGGAGACACTATACCATTTCAGATAGGTGCTGTCCAGTCTTTTCTTAAAAACCTCTAGTGATGAAGCACCTACCACTTCTACAACCTACAACAGCAAGCTGTTCCACTGCATTGTCCTCATTGTTAGGAAGTTTCTCCTTAATTCCAGGTTGCTTGTCTCTTTGATTAGTTTCCAACCATTGTTTCTTGTCCTGCCCTCCGGTGCTTTGGAGAATAGTTTGACCCCCTCTTCTTTCTACATGTTATGAATCATGTAGGAGATGACTAGGCTGAGCCCAAGGGAGGAGTCAAATGTATCATCAGTTATGAGTCTCTTCGAGCCCACAAGAGACCTAAGTCCAGCCCACTGTGAACTCCTTATTTACAGCCAAATTTAACCATTAGTAGTTCAGATTCTTGAAGAGAGATTAACCTTGTAATAAATCTTTATACCCATCTGAACATCCTGGATCTCCTGATTTCCCTGGCGCTTGACAATGGACTTCAATATCAATATAAATATTTGCTCACATTTATTTCCAAGTCCTTTAGAATGATGCGTCATTGTGTGGCATGTTGGTGCAATTCTATATCATCTTGTGAAGTGTCTGCGTAAATTGCTTTATGTTAAAAGTTGCAGGCTGAATTGTATTCTTTGCCAATTGTGTGGGGTGTGTGGGTGTGTGTGGGTGTGGGTGTGTGTGTATGAGAGATGTGTGATTACTATGAAGGGAAGTCATGCCCTATTTTCAACATTTTTTTCCTCTTCAGAAAGTAACAGGCTGCCTCTTCTATTTTTACCTCAGCCCTGTAGGTAGAATAACAGAATAACAACATTATCCCAGAAGACTTATCCATTGAGACACTGAAGAGAAGCTTCCAGGAACTTATCTCTATACCAGGGGTCTCCAACCTTGGCAGCTTTAAGAATTGTGGACTTCAACTCCCATAATTCCTCAGCCAGCAAAGCTGGCTGAGGAATTCTGGGAGTTGAAGTCCACAAGTCTTAAAGTTGTCAAGGTTGGAGACCCCTGCTCTATACTTACTTCATTTCAAGTGCATTGAATGATAAGAAATACATATTTAAAATAGCCACCTTTTCTTCCAAGGTAATAGTTCAACAGACAGCCAGCTCAGGCAAATTTAAGGTCAGTGTTCTCCCTGTAGGATAGCCATACATAACACTTAATCTAGGTTTTCATTCTCTCCTCTACTTCCCTAGTTCTGACATAAGCCTAAATTGAAATCCTTTCGAGAGCCACAAAATCAGCCTTCCCCAGCTTGGTGCCCTCAGTATAGATTAGCCTTTAACTCCAAAATTCATAGTAAATGACTGTGCTACCTGGAATTCTAGAAGGTTTCATTCATCCCAACACATTTTCTCAGTCTGAAGGGTTAGGAAGGGAGTAATTTGTGTGGGAGGTCATTTTATCATTGTTCTTAACCATATATTTTTAACATCTGAGTTCACATCACATCTTTGCCCAGCCAAAAGTAGAGGCACAAGAGTATAAAGGAAAAAGTAAATCAATAGTTTGAAGGGAGAACATTCATGTGCAATCCATCTGATGTAGTCATTTTTTAAGGAAACCTTGCATATTCTACTGTAGGTGTTTTAGATTTTCATTTCTACCAGTCCTGAGTCAGGATGGTTAATAGGAAGGGGTTGTAGGCCAAAACATTTTGGGACACTACCTTTGTCTTAAAAAGGTATAAATATCACAAGAGCACAAAGTTCTGTGGCTGCTACAGCCGAGTTTTTCAACCTTGGCAACTTTAAAATGTGTGGATTTCAACTGCAATGGCCCCTGCTCTGTGGAGCATCCTCCCTTTGTAGATTAGAATAGCCCCAACCATGTTAGCCTTCTCTAAAACTCTAAAAACCAAGTTTAATGGGTTTTTTTTTTCTGTTCTAAGGGTTTGGTGTTGTTGTTTTTTTACTGTTCTAAGGTTTTTTTTTGTTCTAATATTTTTTTTTACTGTTTTTATTGTTTTAAAACATTTTTAAAAATGTAACTATAATATATGTTTTGAATTGTAAGACACCCAGAGTCATTTGCTGAGATGGGTGGCTACAGAAAAGAGAGAGAAAGAGACTCCCTGAATTCCCTAGCCAGCTTTGCTAGGGGATTGGAGTTAGAAGTCCACACATCTTAAAGTTGCCAAAGTGAGAATAGTATGCCACTGTATAGGTCTGAGAAGTTGACAGACAAAACATGCATGCAAGAGACCTGTCTGATCAGCCAGATAATTACTTTGCTGGGCAATATTTGGAATAGGAGTACATGAAATATACACCCCTCCATTTTTATTATTCAATGGATTGCAACAAGGTTGATCCAATCCAACATTCCGCATTCAATATCAGCCAATAAAAGTACCGTAGTTTACACAAATGTGCAAAGAGTTGCAGTACAAGAGAAACAATTGTCCCCAACTGTCTCTAACCGAGATTTAATTTAAAGTCTCAGACACTACTTTTAAAAGTATAAAAGGTGCAGACACATCAAGCAACAACTGGCCAGAGCTGACTCTGCCTGATTGGTTAGTTCATCAAGATAGGGCATGCTGAAATTTCCCTCTCCTGGTTCCCTCTCCTGGTTGAGATGGCAGCCCTCAAAAACTGTATGTGCAGTTTTTATGTTGTGACAATTCCATGAACAAAATAATGCTGTTTTGTTAATGTGGTTTCAGCTAACTGAACTATGGGTGCATGTTTTCAGTTTATTCTTAGGGTTTGGGGAGATAGGGGTAAATATTTTCTTTTTAATACTGATTATGATATAGTTATCCATTATTACATTGCTTTGGGGTTAGCTTTGTAATGTTTTATGCCATCAAGAATGTTTTGGTATTGAGATGGGTGAGAGATACTGTGGGTAAATGGAAGGAAGGGAGGAAACAAGGAAAGGATGGGAGGGAAGGAGGAGGGAAGAAAGGAAGGAAAGAAGAAATTATGTGTGTCTCATCTCAAATTGGTTTATTTATCTATTATTTACCAGTGCTTAGGTGCTGCTCCAATCTCAAAAAGACTCTAAGCCAGGGGTGTCAAACCCGCGGCATCACGTTGTCATCACGTATCGTGACTTTTCCCCCCTTGGCTAAACTGGGAGTGGGCATGGCCAGTGCATGACACATCCGGCCCGTGGGCCGCGAGTTTGACACCCCTGCTCTAAGCAATTTACATTCCCTTTTTTCAGTTAAAAAAAAAGATTAAAAAGAAAAAGAAAGTAGAGAGATAATTATTAAAAATTGTAAGGAAAATTACAAAAAGGTCCATCGTCTGAGAAGCATGCCAACATCAAAACACAAACCATAATTTTGGGTGAGGGATGTCACTGCTCACATTAGCTCAACTTTCAGGTCTCTCTTTTTAAAAACCTGTCTCTTTAAAAGACAGATTTTAAGAGCTTTCATAGAGATCAACAGGGTGGACCTGGTCCGTTCATGGGAGGTCAATTATTCCAAAGAATGGGGTATGCAAGTGAGAAAAATCAACTCTATGGCCATCCCTAAGAGAAGGGATTTAAAATGAGCCTTCTCATTATTACTTGGTCTGATTCACACCCCTTTACATTCTTAGCTAGAGTTCTTTGAGGCTGATTCCTTCTTGTTGTTGACCTACCTTTCACAGTTTATTGAGAGATGAAACAGTATCTGGTTTAACTACTAATCACTGAGTTTGGTCATGCAAGACTCAGGTCTCCAGGTGATCACAGAGATCTCATTTTCATTTACTTATGCTTTTCTTAAAGAAGACAGCTTTTGTGCACTACAAATAAATTAAGGAAGAAAGCTGGGAACCACATTATTGTTATTCACAGCAGAGCAGAATCATAAGCTCACTTAAACCTTTCCTTCTGCAGAACCAACTAATGCTTGATCATGCGGGCTTATGGGGAAAAATTATGGCTGGGTATGATTTTTTTCTCCCTATAGAAAACATCTGGTTCATTTCCTGCATCATTCTTTAAACGGCTCATCTAAACTCCAAAGATGTCCTTAAGATGTTACACCTAGAGATGTAGGAAAGAACCATGATTTAAGCACCTTTCCTTTTCAAATGACATCTATTCTCTGAAAATTAGACAAAGTTAGCTAAGGACTGTGCTAAGTTTTTCTTTTCTGGGTTTGCTAGTCAATGCTTTGTATTCTGGGGACTATTGTGGTACACAAGCTCAGTCCAATTCTTTGGTGTTTTATGCAAGATGGAGCTTTTTTTAGATCAGAATTGCTTTTATGTTGGTATAGAGAATAAGGAGGATGACCTTGGTGGAGACAGGTGGTATTCTACCAGTTTGGACTGGTTCTCCCGAACCGGTAGCAGAAATTGTGGGTGGGCCCGCCCCGCCCCCCCCGCCCCAGCTCTATGCCATCCTATGTAGGCACGTTTTTGAGGCCAGGCACATGCGCAGAAGGCCGGGCGCATGTGTGGAAGGCAGGCGCGTACACGAACCGGGCACGTGCGCGGGGCAAACCAATAGCAACAAAATGGGAAACCCACCCCTGGGTGGAGACATGTGGAACTCATTGCCAAGGCAAGGGAGCTGGAACACTTTTTAAGCCCAGAACACCCAGATAACATTTGGAACCAGATCAGAAAAATACCTCCCTAATTCACTGAACTATAAGAATATAAGAAGAATTGTAGAACAATCAGACTGACAAAATTCTGTTATAGCAGTCCATTTCAATAAAGGTAATTTTGGACTTTCTGTGGAGTTATTGATTTCATGGTCTGGTGTATCTATTGGGGCTGACAGAAGCAGATCAATACATTCTGTGATCCGCTCAGAGCCATTTATATATTTTTTTTCCTGTTGGACATAATTTTCAGATGATGTCTGTGTTTGGATTAATTTTATATTTTTATCTTCTTTGCCTCTGGATGTTCTACGTGAAACTACTCAAAGCAAAAGAAGTGTTTTGCCTTTTATTGGCTTTTTCTCATATTCTTAAATAAAATATATCCCTTTTATCTTCTCTGAGATTGGTCTACCTCGCCATAAAATGAGAGGAAGGAGAGAAGAGACTGATTTCCCTCTTAGCTGTAAGATGAAAATGGGATAGAGCAATTTCCCTCTTTCAGGGTTAGCACTGCACTAGAAAGATAGGCGAGCCAGGCCGAAGGTTGTCCTTTTAATGATCATACTTTCCTCTTCCTTCCCCTTCAAATCAGACAGGCCATGCTTCCATTCCAGGGGAAAGAGTCTCATCTGTTGTGATGTAATTAACTGTGACAATGGAAATGCTGTCAAAATCTTTCCTGCACTAAATAAAACAAAACAGCCTATTGGATACAAATGAGCATTGATCCTTTTCAAAGTGGGACGTATGCAAAAGCTGCCTCTGCTTCCATGCATGCAAGCCTAAGGAGGAAGGGGTAATATGGATCCATACTAATGAGATTCTCTTAACACCATGTAATAAGAAACAGCAAAGAATAAATTGCTGGAAGTGTGGCTTTCTCATTTGTTTTTCCTTAACTGCTACCCTGTTTGTAGCACACAATGTTCTAAAAAGGATACAGGGATCTCAGAGAGAAAGATGGTTTCTGGGGAACACACACACACACACACACACACACACACACACACCCACACACACACACACACACACACACACCATTTTAAAAAGAGAAATACTTTTCAGTACTTACTAGAATAAAATAATAAAAATAAATAATAAAAAAAGGTCACAATTCAAGGTGTTGGTTGTTACCTTTAAAGCCCTACATGGCTCAGGACCAGTTTATCTGCGTGACCGCCTTATGCCACATTCCTCCCAGCGACCAGTGAGGGCGCACAGGGGTGGCCTTCTTCAGGTCCCGTCGGCCAGACAGTGCCGGCTGGCGGGACCGCTTTTATTTTAAATATAGTTGGGGGTTTTTTTTTTCCCTTTCTTTTTTAAATTGTTTTTATATGTTTTATTTTTTATGATGTAAGCCGCCCAGAGTCCTTCGGGAGTTGGGCGGCATATAAATTTTATAAAATAAATAAAATAAAATAAATAAGAACATCTAGCACAAAACAGTAGCCACTGTCCGCTGAGAAGAATACTGTTGATAAATTCTTTGAAATTTTCTCCGTCCTGAAATACTTCCCCTCTGTGATAGGTTTAATTAAAATTTGTTTTATTCTGGATTACTCCCAAAATTCTGCATCACCATTATTACAACATTGTAAACCCTCAGGATTAAAAAAAGAGAAGAAGAAGTGTCCTTATACAAAGTTAAACCTTTGATTCATCTAGTGTTGTATGGGTAGATCAGCTTTTCTGAAGATGGTAGATACCTGTTGGACTGTTGAACTGACTTTCCCAGCCTTATTCGCTCCAATGGGACAGCATGAAAGAACTGCTCTCTAAATCCTGAAAAGTTTATTTTGGGATTAATCCACAACTTGTTTGAGTTTGGGACAGCAGTGCCTTCAAGAATCTTTTCCAGAATTCATATTCCAGACTCAGAAGCACGACACGGGGGAAGCCTAGTTCAATCCCTTATTACTCAAAGGCACATGTTTTTGTGGAACATTGTGGGTATCTACAGATATGGGGCTGTGTGCAGGAACAGCTTTCCAGAGCATAATTAAGTCTGAAATTATGTTCAATAGGATTGATTTCAGCAGAGGTTTTCCTTCAAAAGCTTGATTGCCTATTTGTAATAAAAGCAATGTCTTATCAATTGCATAAACAAACAGATCAGCAGGGAACTCAAAACGATCAATCTACAGCTGGTTCAGGGCACTTTCCAAATATTTCACAGTGTTTCTTTGTGACTTTGGATAAACAGTCTACAGATGTCAAGTCAAAGCCTTTATTGTCATTGTACATCATGTATACAACGAAATTGGTTTATGTGATTGTGAAGCAAAATGCTGCCTTCATTGCTTAGGAATGGAAAGATAAGAAAGTTACCTTGACTTTCTGATCAAGCAGTGTGAGTGGAAAGAAAGGTTAAAGGATCATTTCCATTTGTTTCTGATGCATTCTGTTTATGAATGTATCTTAATTCTTGCCTTACTAAATAGATCTCTCTTCTCTGCACGTTTCTTTGTATTTATTGCTTTTTAGCTTGTAAACATGGAGCTAAATTCTTCACCTCACTGACATTTATGTACATCATTTTCACTCGCACTGGGCATTGAGCATCTTTGAGAGAATGTCTGCATGTAAAATGGTATAATAAAAAACAAACAAAAAGAAATAATGACCCTAAAAGAGAAGCAACTTGTTTTCACAAAGTTACATAAATGGAAATGTATATTTAATATATAACCTTTTCACTCAACCTTGCAAATCAATCTGTAAAAGTACATTGCTATGAAAAAACAACAACCAGAAATGATAATATGGCACCACTAAAAATGATAATTCAAAGGAACATAGAACACTAGAAAACATAATTTTTGTAAAATGCCAAAATATGTTTGTTGATATGTATTTTATCAAATTCTATTTTTTTGCCAACTTCAAGCAACAATAGAAGACTAAAAATTGACATCAGATTTGTTAGGTCCTCGGTTCCCAGAATTTTCCAGCTAACACAATTATTGGATTTATAATACAAACACACCAGAAACACACAAATTTGAGTTAGACCACTATATGTTATTGTAGATGCCCCTAAATCAAAGTAAATGTTATTTCTTCTGACCCAAGTATAATGATACAAAAGCCAGTTTTGTGTAGTGATAAAGGCATTTGGCTAGGAACCTGAGTTCTTCTCCCATCTTAGACAATAAAAGCCAACTGGGTGACCTTGGACTAGTCACTGTCTCAGCCTAGGTAGGCAATGACAAGCCATTTCTGAAATTTTGCCAAGAACCCTGCAGGCACTCTTTCAGTCCCTAGGAGTCAAGGTTGACTTAACGATTATTGATAAGAAAAATAAAAAGTTTTGGGTAGTGGAGGACTACTAGGGCTGTGAAGTGAATATTCAGAGAGATAGAGAGGTAAACAGAGACAGAGATAGAGTTGCTGAGAGATGCACATAGACATGCTGGGATTTGCAAACAGGTGAGGCTGAGACACAAAAGCAATGCTTCATTACTTCACATGCATTTAATCATTTCTTCCTTAAGCACTATTAAAAACCACTATTCATTGACAATATTTGGATGAAGGATAAGGTGTAGTTTTAACAGAACAACAGAATTGGAAGGGACCTTATAGGTAATCTAGTCCAACCCCATGCCCAAGCAGGAGACCCTACACCATTTCTGACAGATGGCAGTCCAGTCTCTTCTTGAAAGCTTCCAGTAATGAAGCTCCCACAACTTCTGAAGACAAGCTGTTCCATTGGTTGACTGCTCTCACTGTCAGGAAATTTCTCCTTATTTCCAGGTTGAATCTCTCCTTATTCAGTTTCCATCCATTGTTCCTTGTCTGGCCTTCAGGTGCTTTGGAAAATAGGTTGACCCCCCTCCTCTCTGTGACAGCCCTTCCAATATTGGAACACTGTTATTATCATGTCTCCTCTGGTCCTTCTCTTCCCTAGACTAGCCATGCCCAGTTCCTGTAACCGTTCTTGAAGCAAAGAAAAAGCAGAAGAAATCAAAATCAACATTTTTGAAATAAATCCTCCCTTCACAGCTTTGTGTCAGATCAGTTCACCTCCATCCACCCCATCATTGTGCAGTCCACTTCAAGCCTTGGTTATTAGATGGCACTCTCTCCCAGATGGTAAAATTGCACTCCCAGATTAATGAACACCAATCTCAAATAGCTTTATGATATAGTTATGTATTCTGCTTCCAAGAATAAGCATGAAGCTCTCTGTCAAATGTCACACCTGATAAGAGTTTATTCCTGAAGTTGGTGTCCTGTGCCATTTAAAAGTCCTAAAGATGGGGAACATGCAAAATGGAGGAGTACACAACAGGGATGTGCAAAACAGCTGTGATTTGTCTCAGTGAGGTACTTCACACCCTAAAAGTGATGCAATTAACCTTCTCCAGGCATAGAGGTGATGCTATTAGCTATATCAAAGCTTCAGCTGGCAGTTCCATCATGCATTGAAAAAGTAGAGAACTCTTCTAACACTTCCTGTGGTTGATTGGAACATCAGAAGAGGTTTCAGCGCATGCACAGGAGACTCATCTAAAAACTGAAATTGCCCAAGAAGTTAGGTGATGCAACACAGCAGTTCATTTCATTAGAAATGGGAGATGGTGTTGTTATCTTGCAAAGAGCTTTCAAATGGATGCTTGACAAAAAATCCTTTTATCAAAAGGAAGCACCCTTTCGCAGAATCCTAGTACACAAGACTTAAGTACTGAAATAAGAATGAATAGAAATGACAATTGAAACTCGAGACAATTTATGCTTATACACTTTCCACAAGTGATTTCTGTTTTTCCCGAATTTTCCTGAACTCTCAAGACAAATTTTGTTTAAGAGAAATCCCCCAATTCTTAGTCTCTTATTACATTTCATTTCCCATCTTGTCCCACAGACTTCTATATCCCCAATCAATTCCAGTTTTGCAGGATTGTTATCCTTAGGAAGTAATAATAATAAAAAAAGAATTGGGTTGACTGACTGCTTTTGGTCAAGGATAAGGCCTGGGTTTTGGAAACAAGAGGCATTGATTGCATTCTTGGTTGATCTTTGGCAGGAGCGGGATGGGGATGGTACATCCATGTTTGCTCTTCTTGACCTATTAGTGGTTTCGGATACCATCAATCATGATATCCTTCTGGGTCTACTCTGGGACTTTGGGATATGCAACATGGTGTTGTTCTGGTTCTCCTCCAACTTCTGGGATCAGTGCCAGTCAGAGGTGAAAGGTAGGGAGAACTCCAGCCTATAGCCCCTTCTTTCTGAGGAGCTACTGAGTTCAATATTTTATCCACTCCAGTTTTAACATCTACATGAAACTACTGGGGAGTTCATCTGAAAGTTTGGGGTGAGGTAACATCAAGGTGCTGATGTCACTCAGCTTTATATTTCAATCCCATGTTACATGAGGGTGCTATGGAAGTTCTGTCTCCATGCCTGGAAGCTGTGGGGGCCTAGCAACCCAAGCAAGAACAAGTGGTTCTGGATTTTTGGATTTCTGGTTCTGGGGACTTTCCATCTTGGTTCTGGATGGGATGGCACTGCTTCAGAGATTCTGGGGTCCTCTTGGTTCACAATCTGGGGTCCTCTTGGACTCATGTCTCTTGTTCAAGGAGCAAGTAGAAGTCGTGGCTAGATGGGACTTTGCACATTTTTTTTTTGTTATGCATCAGTTACCCTCTTCCAGGATTGGAAGCGACTTGCTCATGGTCACTCATGCCCCCGTGATCTCCAGCCTTGACTACTACAGTGCATGGGGCTGCCTTTGATGAGTATTCAAAAGCTTCAGCTGGTGTAGAATGGGCATCATGGGCAGTTAATGACACCAGTTATTTGGTATATGTGATACCCCTGCTATGTGAACTACATTGACTTCCAGTGTGCTTCCAAGTGTAATTTAAGCTATTAGTAGCCACATTTATAGTTCTTCATGGATTGGGACCAGGTCAGCTATAGGTGTATTATCTATATATTTCTTATATATAGGAAATAGTCTTCACCATTTCTTCAGCCTCTGTTAGTAGATTTCCTAGTTTGCAAACTGCTCATGGAAAACATATGTCCATGGACACTTCCCTCAGGAGATGCTTCTTGGCCTATCTAACATCTAAAAATTCAGAATCTATAAAAGAAAACTTTAATTTAATTAATAAAAATTAATTAAAAATAAATAATAGCTGATTTATTTTGTTGAATAAATTGACAAAAAAAAAAAAAAGAAAGGAAAGCAAATAGCAAGAAACAAAGAAAACATAAAAATAAAAAAAACCTATAGAGAATTCTTTTCATTTTTCCAAAATTTTTTAAAAAATTTAAAAAAAAAAAAAAAAGAATGGAAGGCAAGTTGCCAGATTCCAGGTTATCTTTATTGTTAAGAACGCCTTTAGATGCACCAAGGTTCTATAACCATTCATAGAAAACACAGGAAGAAGATGCAATGGTATATGGGAATGACCGTGGGAGACAGAAGGAAGAGCTGAAGACTCAGCAATGGTCAAATAAAAGACAAACTGAGTCCGCAGAAGGAATGGGGGCATGGCAAAGATCTCAGAAGGGACCATCCCTGGTTTCTTGCACGGCAAAGGCGAGGGGGCAGAGATGTCCTTTCAGATTTGCAAGATTCAGTTAATGTAACTTTACAATAAAATTAGATCTAGTTCTTCTGGTTGTGTTTCTTGTCTGGGCTACCTCACAAATCTGACAGAAGGCAACTGCAGACTAAGCTTTGCTTGGAAATCACCCTACCAAAGGAAAGCTGGAGGTACCTGAGCATTTGGAACATTAGGTGAGCTGGCAAATAATCTCCTTGCTGGTTTTGCTTCTAATAAATTGGATGCTTTTGCCGCCCTCTGCATTTGGAGAGTCCCTGATATGTTCTCTCAAATTCCAAAAGTAGCCACAGATCTAAACAAATCAAGGGTCTCGTCTTTATCTGGTAGCTGTTTTTCCCCCTACTCCCCCACTGGTTTTTTTAAAAATATATTTTCACTTCTGCAGGCCAAATTTGTCCATAGAAAGGTGAAACTTCAATGGGTATTTACTACAGGTAGTCCTCGATTTACGACCACAATTGAGCCCCGAATTTCTGTTGCCGAGTGAGACATTTGTTAAGTGAATTTTGCCCCATTTTTACGACCTTTCTTGCCACAGTTGTTAAGTGAATCACTGCAGCCGTTAAGTTAGTAACATGGTTGCTAAATGAATCTGGCTTCCCCTTTGACTTTGCTTGTCAAAAGAAGGTCACAAAAGGTGATCACACAACCCCGGGACACCGCAGCTGTCGTAAATATGAACCAGATGCCAAGCATCCGAATTTTGATTACCTGATCACAGGGAGGCTGCAATGGTCATAAGTGTGAAAAATGGTCATAAGTCACTTTTTTCACTGCTGTTCAGTGGTGGGTTGCTCCTGGTTCGGCCCGGTTCTGCAAACCGGTAGCGGCAGCGGCAGGAGGCTCCGCCCACCTGCCCAGGATGCTTCTGGGGAGGAAATTTCCTGACAGTTAGAACAATTAATCAGTGGAACAGCTTGCCTCCAGATGTTGTGAATGCTCCAACATTGGAAGTTTTTAAGAAGATGTTGGATAACCATTTGTCTGAAGTGGTGTAGGGTTTCTTGCCTAAGCAGGGGGTTGGACTAGAAGACCTCCAAGGTCCCTTCCAACTCTGTTATTCTATTCTATTCTATTCTATTCTATTCTATTCTATTCTATTCTATTCTATTCTATTCTATTCTATTCTATTCTATTCTATTCTATTCTATTCTATTCTAAACCCCGTCGCTACTGGTTCGTTCGTGAGCGTGTGCATTGTAACTTCGAACAGTCACTAAATGAACTGTTGTATGTCAAGGGCTACCAGTATATGATGACCCACTTCTAGTCTTCCACCTGGATTTGTTGAGAAATGGATAAGCTGGACGGGGGGCAAAAGTTTCAGTAAGAGACCTGCTACTGCATGTTCCTTCTGATTACCTGACTCCTGTAGTGCATCATATTTCAAGTGGGTGAGCCCCACTTCACGATCTCCCACTCCCAAAGATCTTTTTTAAGAGCTCGCTTCCTCCTCCTCCTCCTCCACCCACATTTGCAAATGTCACCCAGCTAATTTTCACATTGGGTCGTCCTGATGAATAGGTTCATTCACTGTAGAATTTAACTGTGCATTAGACACAGCGAGGAAATTAAATTCTTTTGTTTCTCTCTAGAGGGCTGTCAAGAACGGTAGAAGTTTGGATTTTGCTCCCCCTCCCCCATTTTTACTAATAAAGAAATGGGAAAGTTACTGCAAAGGCAAGAGGGAATGTTTTATTGAACTTTACAATTATCCAGTGCACGAAGGATAAAAATAGCAAAAAGCTCAAACCCAAGTCTAAATCAAGGTTAAAAAAAAGATTGCTTTCTTTTTTTCCCCTGATATTATTGCTCAGACAAAAATTCAATTTACGTTTAGTAAGGATTGCATTTCTCCTTCAGTTCGTTACATTTCATTTTGACCATTTTTGCAGATGGTCAAAGTGAAACATGAAATTATAAAGATAAAGCTTACATTTGACCCTGTATTCAAATGTCTACAATTCAAACCTGGCAAACAGATGAGTGAAAATACTGTAGGTGATCAAATCCTAAAAAGTGACAGATTTGTTTAAGCCATTGTACAAACAGATGGAGATGTTTGCCCATACTTAAAAAGAAATTTCATATATAATTAGATATTCTTACATTGGTGCCGTTCGGCTGTAACTAAAATTGACTGATTGAAGAAAGGTAGACGTATCTATTCCTTAATGTGATAACCTTCACCTTGCACAATATTTATTTAAATTAGGCTTTTCCATTCTACATTACAAGGACACCCTTGGAAGTTTGCAAAAACAGCACAAATTGTAATAGACCAAATGCTTATTAGTTATCGGATTTGCATTTTACAGTAGCATCACATCAGTCACTCATCCACTCATATCGCACATTAAAGATTGTTCTCTCTAAACTGGAGATAGATAATATGACATCTATCTCCAATCTACAACACAGTCCTTTCAGAAGTTCCAAGAAGGTTCCACATCCATTTGCACTACTCAGGTGACCCTGAGGACACAGATAAACCTCCAAGTGGCTTCAATGACTCTCTAAAAGAATGCAAATGACCAGCTGTCTGCAAGGAATATACCGTATTTTTCGCACTATAAGACGCTCCGGACCATAAGACACACCTAGCTTTTGGGGAGGAAAACAAGAAAAAAAAATCTGCCTCTGCCTCCCAGCAATTTGCCTCCTTGCAGCAAACAGCACACAGCCTGGACAGCTTCAGCACAGCCTGATTTAGCATGAGCAGCTGATTGGTGGTTGGATCGGCCTCCCGGAATACTGTCGATCAGCTGTTCCAGGCTGTGGGGATCACCACCGCCCATCGCCATTGTCGCCGCCCATCGCCGCCGCCACCTATTGCCACCTCCACACACCCCATTTTCGGCCTCTGTGCATCCTGTTTTTGGCCTCCGTGTGCCCTGTTTTTGGCCTCCGCGCATCCCGTTTTCAGCCCGTTCCAGGTGGTGGGGATCACTGCCGCCTGGAACAGTCCAAAAATGGGGTGCACGGAGGCGGCGATAGGCAGCGATGGTGTTGATGGGCAGCGATTCCCACAGCCTGGAACAGCTGATCGGCGGTATTCCGGGAGGCCGATCCAACCACCAATCAGCTGCTCGTGCTAAATCAGGCTGTGCTGAAGCTGACCAGGCTGTTTTCTGTTTGCTGCAAAGAGGCAAATTGCTGTGCGGCAGAGGCCGAAGGGTGGGGGCAGGTGGGTGGGCAGGGCTTTGGCAACATTCACTCTATAAGACGCACAGACATTTCCACCCACTTTTTTGGGGGGAGTGCGTCTTATAGACCGAAAAATACGGCAAATCCTTCCATTCCCCACCATCCAGTCAGAGCTGAAGAAGCTTCTTGAATGAGAAACGAAACATCTTCAAAGAAAAACAAGAAAGTCTAATTGCCTCTTGAAAAAACACCTTTGGGACAACCATGACCTGGATGACTGAGAATCTCCATAGACATTCTCTGTGTTTTCTGCAGAGGACAATCCACAAACATCCACAGGATTGCATATATGAAGCCCGTAAAAAATTAAATATATTCAAGGGTGTTCTTTAATTGTGACTGTTAGAGAAATAGAAATCTATAATTCTATGTTGAGCAAACTCATCAGTTCAAAAGGATTGATAGATACATCTTCCTCATTAAGGTTAATTTAATTTTAAAAAATGGAAGGGTGGAGAGGAGATGTAGCTGTTATTCATTACGTGCCTGTTCCAAAGTAGAGGCATTAGATACAATATTGGAAACTCTGCAGAGAAACAAATTAGATCCTATATCTCTAAAAATAAGCACAGGCAAATATCTTGGATTTTTTTCCCCTTCTCAGTAAATGATGGAAGATCTTTATATGTAAGGTCATGATCTGGATGTCTACAGAATGTTTCATAACATCAGTCATGTCCTTTCATTCTTCTCTCCATTGTTTTCTTCTGGATTCTTTTAGCCATCTGGCATACTGAGGCTATCTTGGAAACTTCTCGGAAACTCTTGCACTTTATACTGTAATGTTTGGCCTACTGAAGTATTGCCAACCTTAGATGTGTTTCCCCCCCCCCCCGTGTCGTCACCCAGATATTTTGACTTTTTTATATAAAATTCCATCTGAGGACAATTAAAAGTTCATATGGTTCTTTTGATTATCTACGGTTGTCCCATTCTGCAAGGAATTAACCAGGAAAGCTATCAGATAGAACATATGGGAAAAAAAAACTGATAGAAAAGCCTGAAATTCCATCCATAATTTTTTTTTATCAAAAGTAAGGTGGGTACCAGTGGTTTTCAGGCCACTTGATCATTTTCAAAGCTAATAGGCATCATATAAAGAATCTTTTGACTTACTGAAAGAGCAAGAAGAAAAGGATATGCATTTGAACCACCGTGAATGAAAAAGACTCTTGCATCTTTAAACTGACCATGGGCATTCAAATCACTGACTCCTTCTTTGTAATATTCTTCTCTAGCCAAGCTTGGACTGTAAAACTTTTGCCAACACTTAGCCAGTAGTTAAATTAAGTCATAAAAGTAAGAAGATCTATTATTTATTCCTGAATCCTGGCTCATAGAACCTGATACTATCATATTTTCAACAGTGATGAGCCATAATTCCAAACTATTAAAATCCCTGCATTTGCTATTACACTTTTCTCGGTTTTTAAATCAGTATCCTGGACATTTATACACTGGAAGGAAGCATGCACATAGAAAATACACCCACACCCACACACCCACACACCCACATTATATGTACAGATATAAAAGACAGATGAGATATAGATATAGACATAGATTGGAAGAGAAGAGATTGGACAACCATTTGTCTGAAATGGTATAGGGTTTCCTGCCAGTGGTGGGATTCAAATTTTTTTACTACCGGTTCTGTGGACGTGGCTTGGTGGGCGTGGCTTGGTGGGCGTGGCAGGGGAAGGATACTGTAAAATCTCCATTCCCTCCATTCCCTCCCCACTCCAGGGGAAGGTTACTGCAGAATCCCCATTTCCTCGCCCTCTGTGACTGTGGCTGTGACTCGGGAGGCAGAGAATAGATGGTGGTTGGGCCAGTCAGAAGTTGTATTTACCGGTTCTCCGAACGACTCAAAATTTCCACTACCGGTTCTCCAGAACTGGTCAGAACCTGCTGAATACCTCCTCTGCTTTCAATGTTTCAAT